>PVIA01019180.1:0-11103 GCA_004024845.1 Tonatia bakeri | reverse complement strand
AACAAACACAGGGAGGCTGCCAAAATGAGAAGACAAAGAAGCATGGCCCAAATGAAAGAACAGATCAAAACTCCAGAAAAAGAGCTAAATGAAATGGAGATAAGCAATCTATCAGATGCAGAGTTCAAATCACTGGTTATAAGGATGCTCAAGGAACTTAGAGAGGACCTCAGCAGCATAAAAAAGATCCAGTCAGAAATGAAGGATACACTAATTGAAATAAAGAACAATTTACAGGGAAACAACAGTAGAGTGAAGGATCAAACAGTAGAGCCGAGAATCAAATCAGTGATTTGGAACATAAGGAAGCAAAAAACAACCAACCAGAAAAGCAAGAAGAAAAAAGAATAAAAAAAAAATAGTATATTTAGCCTCTAGGACAACTTTAAGAGGTTCGATATTCACATCATAGGGGTGCCAGAAGGAGAAGAGAAAGAGTAAGAAATTGGAAATCTATCTGAAAAAAGAGTGAAAGAAAACTTCCTAATTTGGTGAAGGAAATGCAAGTCTGGGAAGCACAGAGTCTCAATTATGATGGATGGAAGGAGACCCATTCCAAGGCATATCATAATTGAAAGGCCAAAGGTTAAAGATAAAGAGAGACTCTTAAAAGCAACAAAAGAAGTCAATTACTGAAAGGTTGCCAGATGAGAGGGGGGTTGGGGAGAATGGGTGAAGAGATGACGGGATTAAGAAGTCCAAATAGGCAGTTACAGAATAGCCATGGGGAGGTAAAGTTGAGGAAATGGAGTAGCTAAAGAATTTATAGGCATGACCCACAGATGTGAACAATGGTGAGGGGATTGCTTGAGGGGGGTGCTTGGTGGAGGAGGCAAAGGGGGAAACACCAGGACAACTGTAATAGCACAGTCAATAAAATATAATTAAAAAAACATAATGAAGCAATGAGATGCTTGTATCTATGTGTAACTAATCAGTTTGAATTTGATAAGAGTAATAATGTCACAGAGCAGACCAGGGCTCGTTCACGTGTCATTTTGGTGTAAGACCCAGCAATTAATGTTGGAAGGAGCAGATCTTTATTTACAATATTCCAACCCTAGGGGAGCCTGGAGCACTCATGCTCTGAGCCCAGTTTTCCCACCAGACTATGAGCCAGAAACATCCCTGAAACTTTCTCGTGTTCTTATCTTAAGCCAGCTGCACATACAGTTCTCCAGTCCCTCTGGAAGGTACCAAAGTCACCATCCTCACTCAGAAGCTCTCTCTTTCAGTATCTGCAATACATCTTCATCAGCCTCCATTTTAATAGTCTAAAAAGCATGGCCCATGTTACCCTGGATCATGGCGAAACTCAGAAAAGGTATAGGTGTTGAAAGTCCAGGCAGAATCCAGGTGCAGCCAGTCAGGATCTGTCAAGGAAGTCCTTTGCAGCTCTAGAGTCAGCCAGAACATTTACTTCTCCCTTTTCACTGCTCTCTTTCAAAATGCACGGCAAAAACCTATCACTACTGATAGCACGTCTCTTCCCTTTCTACTACTCCCTGCAAGGCCAAGAGCCCTTCTCCTTGCCAAGCCGCATGGTCAGGAGAGCTCCACAAGGCTGCTACATCCCACTTTTCTTCTTTTTAAGCCATGTGGTAGAGAGTGAGAAAATTGCTCCTGCACCTCGTTTAATTCCCAGTGCCACCTCTGCAACCACATTTCCGACTCCTCCCACCATCGACTGCATCTGCCCATTCTCTGGTATCTTCTGCCTCTCTCTGGAAGCCATTGTTAGTCCGGACAGGTGTGGTCCTTGTGTAGGAGGAAGTGCCTTCCTGCTCTCATGGAGGCGCAGCAACTGGGTAACCACCTCTAGACTATATCACAGGTAAAATCACGCCCATCTCCCTGGCCCATAGTGGGCTGCCACAGCTATTTAGAATGATTATAACACTGGGCAGCTGTTATTGATATGCAAAGTATCTGTCAACCTGGTCTGTGGTCTGTCTGCTTCCCCCTCCCCCAGGGGATGGCTGTGGGGTTTTATTCCTATATTCCCCGGGCACCCCAAGTTCTGAACCTCGTTCCATACCCGTTACAGTAAGCGAAGCCATTCTATGTAAATGACAGCAGAGATATGGTTGACACTAGAATAAAACCTGGTGTTAAGTAACTATAGAGAAGACATTTTCATAAAAAATAGGGAGGTAACCTTAATTAAAGTAAGAATAGCAGGTAAAGTACTAAATAGAGAAAATGAAGGTATATGCTGTTGTTGAAAATTAGCTGGCTCTTTTCAAGGAAGATGTTTTCTATGTTGTGTGATGGGGTGGGATTGTGAGAGTATCTCGGACATCATACGCTCATCTAGTTATCTCACCACATGTTGGAGCAAACATTTAGATTCCCCGAACTTTGAGATCTTGGGGATCCTGTCTTTCAAGAGTGATGGGAAACAGAGAAAGATTTGAAAGAAAAAAAAAGCACTATTTAAGAAGCTACAGGAAAGCTCTGTGGCTGACTTTTGGGGACAGTACCAGATAAAACTGAAAGCCAACAGAATATCTCCAAATAAATCATTTCAAGAGTTTTTTTCCACAACACATACTTCATATCATTGCCCTGCAACATTTAAAAAATTTACATAAAATGACAAAATATTTTAAAAATACCTTTATTTATGAAATTCATTGATACCTCTATGTTTCATTTGCCTCAACTAATTTAATAATGCATGGTTTAAAGTCCATTAAGAGGAATCTCAAATCTCCCTATACACTTTTGCATTTGGTCTCATTATTTTCCCAGTATCACCGAAATGAAACCCTTTTCAACTAAACACTTAGTTGAAAATGTTGTAATTTGGCTCTTTCCACAAGTGGGCGTGAAAATCCTGAGTTCCAAACTTTTCCTAATTAGACTAATTAAACTGTGTATTGTTTTCAAAGTCATTAATTTTCTAAAAATAATTTATTTACTTTTAGAGAAAGGGAGGGAAAGAAACATCAATGTGTGGTTGCCTCTTGCATGCCCCGCAACTGGGAACCCGGCCTGCAACCCAGGCATGTCCCCGGACCCGAATCGAACCTACAAGCCTCTGGTTTGCAGGCTGGTGCTCAATCAAATGAGCTGCACCAGCCACAGCCATTAATTCTTAACTCTACCTGCTAGTGTTTCATTGGTTTTGAATGTATTAACCTCCCAGTATTGTAAATTCAATCCTATCTTTAAACCTAATCAACTAATTACATCAAATGAAAGCAAAATTTCCATCCATTGCTTCTAAATTGACATTTTCCCCAGGGAAGAGACTGGAGAATCCTCTGGGTCAGGCGCATCTCCTGCTTTTGACAGCCCCTAGAGGCTCCGCCCCTCACGTACTCTACGTCCCTTTTCTGTGTACCTTAGGCCCAGGGTGGGCATTGGACGTCGAGCGGAAGTGACGTATTGGCCGCCGGAGGTGTCGTCGGTGTGTTGCGCGGCTAGACCTGAGTGGACTGGGGCCTGTACCCGGGAATATAACGCAATGTCGATCGAAATCGAATCCTCGGAGTGAGTCCTGCGGTGATGGATGGTCGGGAAGTGGCGGGGGCCGGGACTTGAAGGGTGCAGAGTGGAAGGTCCTCAGCGGGAGGCGTCGAAGCGGCTCGGGAATGGAAGAGCATTTCCTTGCCCACAAATAAGTTTCTTGGGTCTGGCTACCTCGGAGGCGGGCCCACGAGGAAGTAGCGGACGAGAAGCCCAAAGCCCCGTGGGAGGCGGCGCGGGGCCGGGCGACGGATACTCCTTGAAGGTCCTAGTTGTAGCCATCGCCGACTCCTGGTGGCGCTCTCTGTGACTGATCAGAGATTGCCCCTCCATTCTGGGCTCCAGTCTGATTATCTGCGCAAGGGGGTTTGGACTCAGCCTTCCTGCTCTTCCAGTCCCCGTTAAATAAGTGTGATTCGTTTCCTATGTGCTTACGTGGCCCCTTTGCTTTCCTCTGCACGCCATTTAACCCAGTACTGTCACTTTTTTCTGTCCACCCTGTGAGGCTGCGTTGGCGCTTAGAGGCTCTTTTTTCTTATAGTTCCAGTGCCTAGCACACCGTAGAGGCTCAATCACCGCCTTTGTAATGAATGAACAACTAGCTATTCTATCGAACTCATTGTGACGCTGAATTTTGGTTCGTCTGTGAGTTCTGTGTAGCTACAGAGGAGAAACAATCTGGAGGTCGGGCCAGAAGAATGATAGATTGGGGCGGGGATTAATGACTAAAGGAAGTCTTTAGTGAAGTTTTCCAGGACATCATCTTCCACCTTGCCAACATTTAATAATTGAGTCATCAGACATACAACATTTGTGTGTGTAGTGTAAGTAAGGGAGAAGACTTCTCCTAAAAACCTGCCATAGGATGAAGGAGGTTTATTTATTCACCAAATACTGAAGTCTACTGTGTATAGTTCTAGACCCCGGGGAATACAGTAATGAAACAAAACAGACAAAAATCCTTGTCCTTAAGGATGTACATAGTGATTGGTGAAGGCAAACAACATACAAAAACAATAAGTAAAATATGAGGTTTAACAGATGATGATAAGTATTGTGGAGAAAAAGGAAGCAAAGAAAAGTGATAGAGAATCTGGAGTTAAGACAAGTAAGCCAAGGGCAGGAGTTGGAAAGGATTCCATGCTTTTGGACTTGAATATGAGGGGACACCAACCATTCTTCCAGTCTTGGGCTGCTGTACGTTTTTATTATCAATAGTAGCCACTATTTATTAAGCATTTTCTATGCTAGTCATGCTATAAGCAGTATAGCCAACCTTTTCACCAAGCCTACAGGGTAGGTATTTTTCTTAGCAGATGAGGAAATAGGCACACAGATAACTAACTTGCCTAAACTCACAATTAGTAAGTGACAATACTCTGATTCAAATCCCAGCTGATCTCCAGAGTTTTAAACTATGTATTACATTGTGTTTGAAGGAAGTAAATTTGATTTTGATTATGCCAAATAAGAGGTCTTTTCAAGGAGCATGTCTTATTTAGGGAGTGCAAATGGAGGTGTGTTAAGGAAGATAGTAGGTACTAGAAGGGATACTGGAGATCTAAACCTTAGTGTCTCTTCAAGGAGCCATGAGAAAAAAGACTACAGTAAGTAGCAGTGACCAGTTTCCTTCTACAGGGATTTTTAAGACGAGAGTGCTTTCCTGTCAGGGATGTATGCTCAAGAGCCACACTGTCAGTTTGAATCTTCATTTTCCCACTTGTCCCTTTGTTGCTTGGTGAGATCTTCATCTGTAAAATGGACATAATAGTAATAACCTACCTTATAGGGTTGTTTTGAGGAGTACTTGGTATCCTGTACATAATAAACATTGGTTATTATTTTATGACTATTATTTTTCCCTAGAGTAAACTGATGAAATTCCATTCTGAAATCCCTTCCCTATGACAATCTGACCCTCTGTACCAGCGCTGTTTAGTAGAAGTATATAGTGTGAGCCACATATAAGGAAAGAGAAGGAAAACATACAATGAACATTTACGGTATATAGGAACAGATTCTTCACTAGACTCGTTAAGTGCAAGATCAAGATGTTTTAACTATAAACATATTTAAATATAAGTTTTCTGTCGTGTTTAAATGGTTGCTTATTCTCTCAATATTTGGCAATTATCTGGCTCCTTCCTTGGAAAACTGAAGGCAGTAGGTTTTTGTTATTTTGGCAAATGAGGACACATGGCTTTGCTGTACTTTTACATACAGTATCGCTGTACTTATTTGTGTTCAACAAATCCCTGTTAAGAAAATCTCAAATCACATTTTTGATTGTCATTTTAAAAAAGGAACCAAATCATCCTACAAGCATTTAGAGTGTTTGTTGAACACTAGTCAGTGACTACACTAGGTTTAAATAGTTCACTAAAGTGTGCAAGAATATAATTATACAAATCAGTAAGAAACTTAGCATAGTGAAAAGATCTCTGGCCTGGTAGTAAGAGGGTCGCTTTGGTACCAGCTCCCTTTTTAGCTGACTGTGAGACATTGGGCGAATTATTTCCCCTCTCGGAACCCTAGTTCTCCTATTTCTGAGATGGAGGTAGGAGTAGATGTTTCCCAAAGTCTCCTGTAACTTAGATTCTGTGATTTTTGAGAAGTTTTCCTTATATGATAAAGAAGTGGAAAGTAGGTAGTGAGAAGAAGATGCCTGAGAAGGAGAAATAAGCTGGCGCGGGCTTACTTTGTGGTCTCTCTCTGGTGAGTGAGGACCCCCGAACTGGATGACATGCTTTCTTTTTTCAGTGTGATCCGTCTGATCATGCAGTACCTGAAGGAGAACAGTTTACACCGGGCGTTAGCCACCTTACAGGAGGAGACCACTGTGTCTCTGAACACCGTGGACAGCATCGAGAGTTTTGTGGCTGACATTAATAGTGGCCACTGGGACACTGTTTTACAGGCTATACAGTCTCTGAAATTGCCTGACAAAACCCTCATTGACCTCTATGAACAGGTAAGCGTGGAGGTGATTCCTGTGGGTGGGTTTATTGTGGGCCCCCTGGCTGGGAAGCATTAGTGCACATTCCTTCAAGCACTCTAGGGCTGTCATAGCCCTTAAAACTTACACCGTCAAGGCTTAAGTGCTACTTTGTATTTTTTCCTCTCTCTTGGAAAAGCCAAGGTTTTCCCAAATTGAAAGTGTTTCTTAATTGATCATTCAGTGAACTGTTCTGACGCCAACTAGTGTACTGCAATTCAATTCTGACACTAACCACCCAAAGTTAGTGCAGACCCCACAAGGTAAGGGGTCAGTTCTCCATAAGCTTGCCCATACTTCAGATACCAGTTGTACTTTGGAGTCTTGGGCCTCTGACAGTTCTGACCAACTGGCTACAAATTTGGGGGTCCCTATGACCCCCTTGGAATTGATAATTTACTAGAATGACTCATATAACTGGGAAAGCACTGTATTTATGATTGCAGTTTTATTATCAAGGATACAGGCTGGAACCAGCTAAAAGAAGAGACACATAGGGTGAGGTCTTGGGAGGATCCTGAACACTGAGCTTCCAGGGCTCTCCCTCCGTGGATTCAGTGTCTCTACTTCACCTTTCATAGTAATGTGTTGCCAACCAGGAAGCTCCACTGGGGGTTTTGTTGGGGTTTCATTCAATCTTCAGCTCCCTGGAGGTTGGGCTAGCTCAAAGCCTGGACTCTACAATCACATGGTTGGTCTTTCTGGTCACCAGCACCCATCCTGAGCTATCTCTTTTAGCACAAACTCAAGAGTGTTGCAGGGGTCTCATTAATAGCAAAGATACTCCTGTCACTGGTGAAATTTCAGGGGTTTTAGGTGTGCTGTGCCAGGAACAAAATCATACAAAAGAACAGTGGAGTTTCTATATATAGGAATGTAGTGTTGTTTGTAAAAATAGGGTAATTGGTTTGTTTCTTTATGACCCACATGAGTTCAGTAATTCCCCAAAGAAAATTTTGATACTTGGAGAAAGATTTGTCTGGAGCCTGTGGAAATATTAACATCTTTAGTTTTGGTCAGCATCCGTGTTCTGAAAAAGTGGCTTGAGGGGAGAGGAATTTGGTAGATAAAAATGGAGGGTGGAAGTTGAAATATTGAAGTTATTATTTATAATTACTTCATTTGTCCACCTGAAAATGAGAAGGGGCATTTTCCAATATAGGAAATTACTTTGACAGGCCATTTCTGCACAAGAAATTGTACTAAAGAAGTTTTACAAAGAGAATGCATTGAAATAGCCATTTTCTTTCACTTTCCAGGTGGTTCTGGAATTGATAGAGCTCCGCGAACTGGGGGCAGCCAGGTCACTTCTGAGACAGACCGACCCTATGATCATGTTAAAGCAGACGCAGCCAGAGCGGTATATTCATCTGGAGAACCTCTTGGCCAGGTCTTATTTTGATCCTCGTGAGGTATGGCTGTGGTAACAAAAATAAACTTGTTAATTTTGAAAAACTTACAATAATGCATTCTTTTTAAAGCAATTAATTGAATACTTTTGTGACTTTAATTTTTTAGGATGACTTTTCTATTTATATATAGTTTGAAATTTGCATATGTTAAGATTAATCTTGTTCAGTTTTCTGAGTATTGGAGGGTCTTCCCTTCCTTATATACCCGTTTTGCAGAGGCTTGTGTGTCAGTTAGTAAGGAAGCAGAAAGTCTATTCTGGTATTATTCCTTCCTCATTCCAAGTACATGCCTGACCTGTAAGTGCTACCTGACTTCTGGCATATTCACTGTGCATTTGTGTCCCTTGCCAATGATGATTGCAGTTTCCTTCCAGCTCTTTCTTTCATTTCTTAGAAGCTAGTGCTTTAACATTTTTTAAAAATTTTATTTTTAAATATTTTATTTACTTATTTTTAGAAGGAGGGGAAAGGAGAGAGAGAGAGAGGAAGAGAAACATCTGTTGGTTGCCTCTCACATGCCCCCCTCTGGAG
This sequence comes from Tonatia bakeri, assembly GCA_004024845.1. NCBI lineage: Eukaryota > Metazoa > Chordata > Mammalia > Chiroptera > Phyllostomidae > Tonatia > Tonatia bakeri. The sequence goes on along the minus strand of PVIA01019180.1, from coordinate 2,691 downwards.
ACCTGGCCCATAACCCAGGCATGTGTCCTGAGTGGGAATCAAACTGGTACACCTTCGGTCCACAGGCCAGTGCTCAGTCCACTGAGCCACACCAGTCAGGGCAAAGCTCAAGCTTATACTTCTCAGCTGATTATGCTTACTGGTAAAGCATGGTGACTGATACTTTTATTTTTTCAAAACTGTTTTTTGAGTATAATTTTTTTTTTAAACAAGCCTTTTACTAGTCTAATTGGGAGGAAGAAGAATTTAATAGACATTGGATAATGGAAAGTTAGGGTAAACTCACAGAAGGCATGAGGATACAGGATTACCATGACAAAGATTTAAGTTATAGGTAGTGAAGAGCCTCTGGGCTGGGGTCATTTGACTGAAAGAAATTACTGAAGAATATAAAAGAATCCATGGCTTTGCAGGTTTTTCAAAACCTGTAAAAACAACCCTGGCTTTGGTGTGGTTTACATGAACTCTTCAGAAATAACAGTGTGGATTAGCTGGCATCAGTTTTCTCCCAGCTCATACTTTTGAAATACAAGTGGGAAGAAATGCAAAGTCATTTAAAAAAATAATAATTAATTTAATTAATCCCCTGTTTAACTGGGAAGCTTCTTTCCATGTTTTCCTTTTTGAGTGTTTCTGCTATGATTGTGTTTTTTTTTTTAATTAAGCACACTCAGATCTTCTAGCCACTTCTTGGTAATGATGCTAATCCCTCTCCTTTTTTCAGGCATACCCGGATGGAAGTAGCAAAGAGAAGAGAAGAGCAGCAATCGCCCAGGCCTTAGCTGGGGAAGTCAGCGTGGTGCCTCCGTCTCGTCTCATGGCATTGCTGGGGCAGGTAATTAAAGTCTGTGGAACTGAAATCACCCTGTGTGTAAACTAGATTGTGAGCTAAAGATATCAGACATCCTCAGTATTGAGGATTTCTGTAGAGCTTTTTGTGTTAATAGCTGTGCTGTGCCACCCTCATCTTTCCTGGGAGAGGCAACAAAAGCTCTAGAGTCAGAGTTAGAGTGACCATAGAATTTGTCATTCCATCCAGTGTAACTTAAGGTCACTGTTGGTCATTGTGCCAGGACACTGTCCCAGGCAAATTGGAATATAATATGAAAATATTAACCCTAGTTAGAATCTAAGCTCTCTCACTTAGTAGCAATGTGGTCTTGAGCATATTACCTACCTTTTCTGACCCCATTTATTCATCATGGTGTTGTAGTAAGGATTAAAAGATATAATGCATTTAGAGCATTTCCTGTATTGCCTAACACCTTGTAAACACATAGTAAAAGGTCTGTGCTGGTGATGATTTTTTTGAAATTTGTGGTAGTATTTACTAATGTTGTCAGTATTAATATAGAGCTACCTAGAGTAATACAATCAGTTTTTTAAACATTGATTTGAGAGAGAGAGACATATTGATTTATTGTTGTACTTATTCATGCATTCATTGATTGGTTCCTGTATGTGCCCTGACTGGGATTGAACCCTCAACCTTGGCATATTGGGACAATGCTCTAACCAACTGAGCTACTTAGCTAGGGCCTAATAGATGTTTTATAAGTAGCACAGGGCATAAGTGATTAACAGAGCTGTAAATAGCCTGTTTGCTCTAAATTGGCACTTAGAAGAGAGCTAAAAAGCTGTTTGTTCCATGTTTGTACTGCTTTTCAGATACAAAATCAAGCTGCTTTTTCCCTAAATTACTTTTTATGAAAGTAATCGATATACAAATTTAGGGCTTTTAGTGAGAAATAGTCCCATCTGTCTGTTTCCATTTCTGAATCTTAATTCCTACAATCACTTCTAACTCTCCTGGCATTTACCTCCATAGCTAAGTAAAGTATTATGTTTATGCTATTGTATCTTGAATTTTTTTGAAACATTAGCTATTGACTTTGGAAGATGATTTACCTCATATTCACTCTCTAATGCACTCATGTTCTTCTTTCTTCAATTTCTCAATATAGTTATATCACAACTTTTGATTAAATTAGTTTAGTGTTTACATTATTATCTTTATTCTTTTATTTTATTGATTATGCTATTACAGCTGTCCTGATTTTGCCCCCCTTTCCCTCTCTACCCAGCACCCTCCACTCCCCCAGACAATTCCCCCAACATTGTTCATGTCCATGGGTGATGTGTATGAGTTCTTTGGCTACTGCGTTTCCTACACTGTACTTCACATCCCTATGGCTATTCTGTAACTACCTGTTTATACTTCTTAATCCTCTCACCTCTTCACCCGTTCTCCCCCTCCCCACTCCCATCTGGTAACTAACTTCTTTTGCTGCTTTTAAGAATCTCTTTATCTTTAACCTTTAGCCTTTTAGTTATGATGTGTCTTGGAGTGGGCGTCTTTGTATCCATCTTCTTTGGGACTCTTCTGTGATTCCTTGATTTGCATGTGTATTTCCTTCACCAAATTAGGGAAGCATTCATTCCACTGTTATTTTCCTGTAAATTGTTCTTTATTTCAATTAGTGTATCCTTCGTTTCTGACTGGATCTTTTTTATGCTGCTGAGGTCCTCTCTAAGTTCCTTGAGCATCCTTATAACCAGTGATTTGAACTCTGCATCTGATAGATTGCTTATCTCCATTTCATTTAGCTCTTTTTCTGGAGTTTTGATCTGTTCTTTCATTTGGGCCATGCTTCTTTGTCTTCTCATTTTGGCAGCCTCCCTGTGTTTGTT
>PVIA01019179.1:0-11103 GCA_004024845.1 Tonatia bakeri | reverse complement strand
GGGTGGGCTTGTGCACTTTCTCGGACTCTGTGGGCTTCCCTGAGAAGTCTCCTGTGAGGCTGAGAGACTCTCCTGGCCTCAGTTCCCTGACGGGGCTCTAAAGCTTTGAAACGTGGAGGCTCTGCCTGTTTTCGCTGCCCGTTTTCGCTTAGTTTGTGTAAACGTGTGGCTGCGGACAGCTAGCTGCCTTGCGTCCCTCACTGGGTCTGCTAGTCACGCCCAGGGTGCGCCACCGGTTCATCGGCTGCCGTCTGCGCCATGCACGCCCGCGCCTGCCAGCCAGCGTTTCTTCCCGCCGGGACCCCGGGACCCCTCGACCCCTGTCCGCAGGCCTCCGACTCCGCCGCTCCTTACTGGTCTGGATGTACTGGAGCCCGACTTCTGTTCAATTAATTTCTCTCTGTTCTGGTTGATTCTTGTTTCTCAATTTTTGTTGTCTTTAGTTTTGGTTGCGCGAGGAAGCACAATGCGACTGCCTATGCCTCCATCTTGGCCGGAACTCTTATCTGTGGATCTTAAAAACTAATATTATAAGGCTCCAACCCTTATTTATTAGAATTTACTGTCCATTGTCCACTATAGGATTATGTTAGTTCGACCTCAACTGAGATTCCCTGGTTACCAGTTTTCAGAGTAAACATTTTGCCTTAAGTATAAAAGGGCTTGAATACTTGTAGCATTGGTGAGGTTTTAGTTAAATACCTTTGATAGAGGTAGGACAGATGGTTTATGGATAAATGAAGTGGGAAAAATGAAGACAGCATATTATCAGTTTTCTAGCCTAATCCCATTAACTACACTTTGATCCCATGGGGAGAGAAAGGCAGGTCATACATAGCTGAAGAGATGTTTTATGAGAAATTTAGAGAAATATAAAAAACCAGCACTTTTCAGGTTGTAAACACAAGAGCTCCAGGATATCATTAGAGATACTCAGAACAATAACTAGCAAATGTAAGAGGACACTACAATGCTCAGTATGAGACACCAGACAACTAGTGCACATGGAGGCACTCTGCGGATACCTGCTGGAGGTGAGACACAGCTAGAAATCTCAGATCATGTCAGGGGATAGTGGATATTGGAAGAAGCAACATGGGAATGGAGTTGGTGAGAATACTTGAAGTACAACATGAAGCTTTTAAGGACTACATGATAGGGACTTTGCAAAGGGTCAAAGTTCCTGTTCACTTTTGAACAATAGTACCTAGAGTTTCAAATTATTGTTAATATGACCTCATTTGTAGATACAGGCTGTAAAAATTCACATTACATTATCACCTCACGCCCATTTTCCTTATGTATTCATTCTGCTAACTCTTAATTCTGAATCAATCAATCAAGAGTCTTTGCCTACTCCTCTGTTGTGGCCATTGAGGGCTATTGGAGGAAAAGGTGGAGGAAGCCTAATTTCCATGTTCAATAGCACTTGTTTATCCTATCACTCTTTTCATTTCCTTATTATTCTCTGTTCTTTTCTTTTGCTCTTTCTTCTTTTATTGTTGTTCAGTCACAGTTGTTCTCATATTCCCCCATTGCTCTCCTCTGGCCCATCCAACCCCTACTCCCAAAAACAATCCCCACCCCATTGTCCTTGTCCATGGGTCCTTTACGTGTTCCTTGACTTGACACTTCTTTACCCCATTATCACCCTCCCCACTTCCCTCTAGACACTGTCAGTTTGTTCTTCATTTCCATGTCTCTGGTTCTTTTTTGCCCATTTATTTGTTTTATAGATTAGGTTCCACTTACAGGGGAGATCATATGATCTTTGCCTTTCACTTTCTGGCTTATTTCACTTAGCATAGTACTCTCCAGATCCATCCATGCTTGCACAAAGGGTAGGAGCTCCTTCTTTCTTTCTGCTGCATAGAATTCCATTGTGCAAATATACCATAGCTTTTGGATCCACTCATTTACTGATGGGCACTTAGGCTATTTGCAGAACTTGGCTAATGTAAGTAATGCTGCTATGAACATTGGAGTGCATAGGTCCTTTTGAATTGGTGTTTCAGGATTCTTAGGGTATAATCCCAGCAGTGGAATAGCTGGATTGAAAGGTAGTTCCATTTTTAGTTTTCTGAGGCTGTTTTCCACAGTGGCTGCACCAGTCTGCATTCCTGCCAACAGTGTACTAGGGTTCCCTTTCTCCACAACCTCACGTTTGTTGATTTGTTAATGATGGCCATTCTCACTGATGTTAAGTGGTATCTCATTGTGATTTTAATTTGCATCTCTCTGATGGTTAGTGATGTTGAGTATCCTTTCATACATCTCTGGGACCTCTGTATGTTCTCTTTGGAGAAGTGTCTGTTCGAGTCTTTTCCCCATTTTTAAACTGGATTGTTCATCTTCCTGGAGTGGAGTCATGTGAGTTCTTTATATACTTTGGAGATCAAACCCTTGTCTGAGGTATCATTTGCAAATATGTTTTCCCATATGGTTGGTTCCCTTTTTATTTTGCTGATTTTTTCTGTAGCTGTGCCGAAGCTTTTTAATTTGATGTAATCCCATTTGTTTATTCTTTCCTTTACATCCCTTGCCCTAGGGTACATATCGGTAAACATGTTGCTGCATGGGATATCTGAAATTTTCCTGCCTATGTTCACCTCTAGGACTTTCATGGTGTTGCAACTTATAGTTAAGTCTTTTATCTATTTGGAGTATATTCTGGTGTATGGTGTAAGTTGGTGGTCTAGTTTCACTTTTCTGCATGTACCTGCCCAGATCTCCCAACACCATTTATTGAACAGGCTCTTTTTACTCCATTTTATGCTCCTGACCCTTTGTCAATTACTAATTGACTATAGAAACTTGGGTTTTTTTCTGGGCTCTGTATTCTCTTCCATTGATCTATGTGTCTGTTCTTACACCAGTACAAGACTGTTTTGATTTCAGTGGCCTTGTAATATAGTTTGATATCAGGTATTGTGATCCCTCCTACTTTGTTTTTCTTTCTCAAAATTGCTGAGGTTATACAGGATTGTTTATTGGTCCATGTAAATTTCTGAAATGTTTGTTCTATAGCTGTGAAATATGTCATGGTATTTTAAGAGGAATTGCATTAATCGATCAATTGCTTTGGGTAGTATGGACATTTTGATGATGTCAGTTCTTCCAATCCGTGAACATGGCATATGCTTCCATTTATTTGTGTCTACCCTAATTCTTTTCTTCAGTGTTTTGTAGTTCCCTTGGTATAGGTCTTTTACCTCTTTGGTTAGGTTTATTTGTAGGTACATTATTTTTCTTATTGCTATAGTAAATGGGATTTTTTCCCTAATTTCTGTTTCTGACATTTCATTGTTACTGTACAAAAATGCCTTCAATTTCTGAATATTGACTTTGTATTCTGCTGCTTTGCCAAATTCACTTATTGGGTGGAGTAGTTTTATTGATGGAGTCTATAGGGGTTTTCTATGTACACTTTCATGTCGTCTGCAAACAATGACAGTTTTACATCCTCCTTTCTAATTTTGGATGCCTTTTAATTCTCTTTGTTGTCTGATTATTGTGGCTAGGACTTCCAATACTATGTTGAATAGAAGTTGTGAAAGCAGGCACCCTTGTCTTGTGCCTGATCTTAGGAAGAAAGCTTTTAGTTTTTGCCCATTGAGTATGATGTTGGCTGTAGATTACTCATATATGGCCTTTATTATATTGATTCATGCTCCCTCTTCACCGACTTTGCTGAGTGCTTTTATCATAAATGGGTGCTATACATTCTCAAGTGCTTTTTCAGCACCTATTGATATGATCATGTGATCTTTGTTTTTCATTTTGTCTACGTGATATATTATGTTTATTGATTTGTGAATATTGTACCATCCTTGCATCCCCAGGATGACTCCTGCTTGATCATGGGGTATGTACTTTTTTAATATATTGCCGGATCCAGATTGGCAATATTTTGTCAAGGATTTTAGCATCTATGTTCATCAGTGATATTGGCCTGTAGTTTTCTTTCTTTGTCATGTCTTTATCTGGTTTTGGAATTAGGATGATGGTGGCCTCATAAAATGAATTTGGGAGTCTTCCCTCTTCTTGGATTTTTTGGAATAGTTTAAGCAGTACAGGGGTTAGCTCTTCCCTGAATGTGTTGTAAAATTCTTCTGTGAAGCTGTCCAGTCCAGGGCTTTTGTATGCTAGGAGTTTTCTGGTTACTGCTTCAATTTCACCAACTGTTATTGGTCTGTTCAGGCTTTCTGCTTTTTCCTACTTCAGGTTTGGAAGATTGTATGTTTCTAGAAATTTGTCCACTTTGCTAAGGTTTTCAAATTTCTTGGCATATAGTTATTCATAGTAATTTCTTACAATCCTTTGTATTTGTGCAGTATCAGTTGTAATTTCTCCTCCTTTATTTCAGATTTTATTTATTTGGTTCCTCTGTCTTTTCTTCTTGAGTCTGGTTAAAGACTTGCCAATTATGTTTGTCTTTTCAAAGAAGCAGCTCCTGGACTCACTGATCTCTTGAATTATTCTTTTCATCTCTATGTCATATGATTCTTCTCTGATCTTGATTATTTCCTTCTTCTAGCTGCTCTTGGCTTTGTTTGTTTTCTTCTTCCAGTTCTTGTAGTTGTAGGGTTAGGTTGTTTATCTGAAATGTTTCCATCTTTTTCAGGTAGGCCTGTATTGCTATGAACTTCCCTCTCAGGACTGCTTTCACTGTGCCCAATATTGGCCCAATATTGTGCCCAGAATTGGGCTGTTTTGTGTTCATTTTCACTTATTTCCAGAAACTTTTTGACTTCTTTTTTGATCTCATTGTTAACCCATTCATTGCTTAATATTATCTTGTTCAGTATCCATGAATGTGACTGTTTTTAAGTTCTTTTCCTTTAGGTTGGTTTCCAGTTTCAAGCCATTGTGATCCAAAAAAATGCTTGATATGATTTCAATTTTCTTGAATTTGTTGAGGCTTGTTTTGTGTCCTATTATGTGGTCTATCTTTGAGAATGTTCCATGTGCATTTGAAAAGAATTTGTATTTTACTTCCTTGGGGTGAAAGATTCTATATATATCAGTTAAATCCATTTGATCTAGTGTGTCATTCAGTGTCATGATATCCTTGTTGAATCTTTGTTCAGAAGATCTGTCCATTGTTGACAGTGGGGTGTTAAAGTCCCCTACTATTAGTATGTTGCTGTCTATCTTTCTTTAAGTCCTCCAAGATTTTTCATATACATTTTGGTGCTCCTATGATGGGTGCATATATGTTTACAATGTTTATATCTTCCTTTTTAACATTCATTTTTAAAAGGTTTTGCTTATTTACTTTTAGAGAGAGGGGAAGGAAGGGAAAAATAGGGAAAGGAACATTGACATGTGAGAGCTACATTTATCTGTTGCTTCTCACCCACCCCCAACTGGGAACCTGGCCGACAACCCAGGCATGTGCCCTGACTGAAAATTGAACTGGTGGCATTTTGGTTCACAGGCTGGCACTCTATCCATTGAGCAACACCACCTGGGGTGTTTATGTCTTCTTGATGAATTCTTCCCTTCAGTATTATGAAGTGAATCTCTCTGTCTCTTTTTATGCCTTTGGAAATCTATTTTGTCTGATATAAGTATTGCTATGCGAACCTTTTTTTCCTGTTTGTCTTGGAATATTTTTTTAAATTTTATTTTAATCATTGTTCAAGTACAGTTTTCTCCCTTTTACTCCAATTCCAGCCCACCCACCCATCCCTCCCCATTTCCCTCCCATTACCATCCTCCCCCTAGTTTTTGTCCATGTGTCCTTTAAATTTGTTCCTGTAAAACCTTCCCATTCTCCCCTGAAATTCCCTCTACTCTCCCCTCTGGTCACTGTCAGCCTGTCCTCTATTTCAGTGTCTTTGACTACATTTTGCTTGTTTCTTTGTTTTGTTGTTTACATTCCTGTTAAAGGTGAGATCATATGGTATTTGTCTTTCACTGCCAGACTTATTTTGCTTAGCATAATGCTTTCCAGCTCCATCCATGCTGTTGCAAAGGGTAGGAGCTTCTTCTTTCTTTCTGCTGCATAGAATTCCATTGTGTAAATGTACCATAGTTTTTTGATCCATTCATTTACTGCTGGGCATCTAGGTTGCTTCCAGCACTTACCTATTGTAAATTGTGCTGCTATGAACATTGGGGTGCAAAGGTCCTGTTATATTGGTGTTTTGGGGTTCTTAGGATATAGTCCCAGTAGCAGAATTGCTAGGTCAAAAGGCAGATCCATTTTTAGTTTTCTAAGGAAGTTCCATACTGTTTTCCATAGTGGTTGTACCAGTCTGCATTCCCACCAACACTGCACTAGGGTGCCCTTTTCTCCATAACCTCTCCAAAACTTGTTGTTTGTTGCTTTGTTTATGATGGCCATTCTGACCAGTGTAAAGTGGTATCTCATTGTTGTTTTAATTTGCATCTCTCTGATAGCTAGCAATATTCAACATTGTTTCATGTGTCTTTGGATCTTCTGTATGTCCTCCTTGGAGAAATGTCCTGTTCAAGTCCTTTGCCCATTTTTTAGTTGGGTTGCTTGTCTTCTTAGAGTGGAGTCGTGTAAGTTCTTTACATATTTTGGAGATTAGACCCTTGTCTGAGGTATCATTAGCAAATATGTTTTCCCATACAGTTGGTTCTCTTTTTATTTTAATACTGTTTTCTTTAGCAGTGCAGAAGCTTTTTGTTTTGATGAGGTCCCATTTGTTTATTCTTTCCTTTATTTCTCTTGCTCTAGGGGACATGTCAGTAAAAAAGTTTCTGCCTGAAATATCTGAGATTTTCCTACCTACATTCTTTTCTAGGACTTTAATGGTGTCACGGTTTATATTTAAGTCTTTTATCCACCTTGAATTTATTTTTGTGTAAGGTGTAAGTTGGTGTTCTAGTTTCATTTTTTTTGCACGTAGCTGTCCAGTTCTCCCAACACCATTTGTTGCAGAGGCTATTTTTACTTCATTTTATGTTGCTGCCTCCTTTGTCAAATATCAATTGACCATAGAGACTTGGGTTTATTTTTGGGCTCTCTGTTCTGTTCCATTGGTCCATGTGCCTGTTCTTATGCCAGTACCAGGCTGTTTTGATTACAGTGGATTGTAGTATAGTGTAGTGTCAGGTATTGTGATCCCTCCTACTTTACTTTTCTTTCTCAAAATTGCAGCAGCTATTTGGGGTCGTTTATGGTTCCATATAAATTTTTGAAGTGTTTGTTCTATGTCTGTGAAATAAGCCATTGGTACTTTAATAGGTATTGCATTGAATCTGTAAATTGCTTTGGGTAGTATGGACATTTTGATTATACTAATTCTTCCAATCCATGAACACGGTATATGTTTCCATTTGTTTGTGTCATCCTTGATTTCTTTCCTCAGTGCTATGTAGTTTTCTGAATAAAGGTCTTTTACCCCTTTGGTTAGGTTTATTCCTAGGTATTTTATTTTTCTTTTTGCTATTTCAAATGGGATTTTTTTCTTGATTTCTGCTTCTGCTGTTTCATTGGTGGTGTACAGAAATGCCTTTGATTTCTGGATATTGACTTTGTATCCCGCTGTTTTCCCAAATTTATTTATTAGGTCAATCAGCTTTTTGCTCAAGTCGATAGGATTTTCTATGTACATTATCATGTCATCTGCAAACAGTGACAGTTTTGTTTTCTCCTTTCCGATTTGGATGCCTTTTATTTCCTTTTCTTGTCTGATTGCTGTGGCTAAAACTTCCAATACTATATTGAATAGAAGTGGTGAAAGTGGACAGCCTTGTCTTGTTCCTGATCTTAGTGAAAAAGATTTTAATTTTTGCCCATTGAGTATGATTTTGGCTTTAGGTCTCTCATATATGACCTTTATTATGTTGAGGAATGCTCCCTCTATTCCCACTTTGCTGAGTGTTTTTATCATAAATTGGTGCTGTACCTTATCAAATGCTTTTTCTGCATCTATTGATATGATCATGTGGTTTTTCTCTTTGCTTTTGTTTATGTGATGTATTACATTTACTGATTTGTGACTATTGTACCATTCTTGCATCCCTGGGATGAATCCCACTTGGTCATGGTGCATGATCTTTTTAATGTATTGTTGGATGCGGTTTGCCAGTATTTTGTTGAGGATTTTAGCATCAATGTTCATCAGCGATATTGGCCTGAAGTTTTCTTTCTTTGTTGTGTCTTTATCTGATTTGGGGATTAGGATGATGTTGGCCTCATAAAAAGTTTGGGAGTCTTCCATCTTTTTGGATTTTTTGGAATAGTCTGTGCAGGACAGGGGTTAGCTCTTCCTTAAATGCTTTGTAGAATTCTCCTGTGAAACCATCTGGTCCAGGGCTTTTGTGTGTTGGGAGTTTTTTTTATTATTCCTTCAATTTCATTTACTGTTATTGGTCTGTTCAGGCTTTCTGCTTCTTTTTCATTGAGTTTTGGAAGATTATATTTTTCTAGAAATTTGTCCATTTCACCTAGGTTTTCAAATTTCTTGGCATACAGTTTGTAGTAATTTCTTACAATCCTTTGTATTTCTGTGGTATCACTTGTAATCTCTCTTCTTTCATTTCTGATTGTGTTTATTTGGGTCTTCTCTCTTTTTTCTGGATGAGTCTGCTTAAAGGCTTGTTGATTTTGTTTATCTTTTCAAAGAACCAGCTCCTGGATTCATTGATCCTTAGAATTGTGCTTTTAGTCTCTATGTTATTTAATTCTGCTCTTATCTTGGTTATTTCCTTCCTTCTACTTGCTCTGGGCTGTCTTTGTTGTTGTTCCTCTAGTTCTTGTAGACGTAGGGTTAGGTTGTTTGTTTGAAATGTTTCTATCTTTGTTAGGTATGCCTGTATCGCTATGAACTTCCTTCTCAGGACTGCCTTCACTGTGTCCCATAAGTTTTGGGTTGTTGTGAGTTCATTTTCATTTGTTTCTAGAAACCTTTTGATTTCTTCCCTAATTTCATTCTTGACCCATTCATTGTTTAATAGCATGCTATTTAATCTCCATGATTTTGAGTGTTTTGGGTGTTTTTTCCTTGGGGTTGGTTTCTAGTTTCAGTCCCTTGTGACCCGAGAAAATGTTTGGTATGATTTTGATTTTCTTGACCTTGTTGAGGCTTGCTTTGTGTCCTATCATGTGGTCTATCTTTGAAAATGTTCCATGTACATTTGAAAAGAATGTGTATTTAGCTTCTTTGGGATGGAGGGCTCTAAATAGATCAGTCAAGTCCATTTCATTTAGGGTATTGTTCAATGCCATAACATCTTTGTTGATATTTTGTTTGGAAGATCTGTCCATTTTTGAGAGTGGGGTGTTAAAATCCCCCACTATAATTGTATTGCTGTCAATATCTTTCTTAAAGTCCTCTAGGATTTTCTTTATGTATTTGGGTGCACCTATGTTGGGTGCATATATATTTACAATATTGGTGTCTTCTTGGTGGATTCTTCCCTTGAGTATTATGAAGTGACCTTCTGGGTCTCTCTTTATGGCCCTTTTTTGGAAGTCTATTTTGTCTAAAATGAGTATCGCTACCCCGGCTTTTTTTCCCTGTCCATTTGCTTGGAAAATTTGTTTCCAGCCCTTCACTTTCAGCCTGTGCAGGTCTTTTATCCTGAAAGGAAGATTTTATCCTGAGGTGGGTCTCTTGTAGGCAGCATATGTGTGGGTCCTGTTTTCTTATCCATTCAGCTATTCTATGTCTTTTGATTGGAGCATTTAATCCATTTACATTTAAGGTTATTATTGATAGGTACTTATTCATTGCCATTTATGTACGTGTGTTCCTCTCTCCCATTCTCTTTTCTTTCCTTTCCTTAAAGCAGTCCCTTTAGCATCTTTTGCAGAGATGGTTTGGTGGAGGTGTATTCTTTTAGACTTCTTTTGTCTGGCAAGCTTCTTATTTGGCCTTCTATTTTGATTGAGAGCCTTGCTGGTAAAGTAGCTTTGGTTGCAGACCACTGGTTCTCATTACTTGGAATATTTCTTGCCATTTTCTTCTGGCTTGGAGTGTTTCCATTGAGAAGTCTGCTGCCAGCCTTCTTAAGGCTCCCTTGTATGTTACTTCCTGTTTCTCCCTTGGTGCCTTTAAGATTCTCTCTTTGTCTTGGAATTTTGCCATTTTAATTATGATGTATCTTGAGGTGGGCCTCTTTGGGTTCCTCTTGATTGGGACTCTCTGTGTTTCCTGGATTTGTGTGTCTTTTTCTCTCATCAAGTTAGGGAAGTTTTCCTTCATTACTTTTTCAAGTAGGTTTTCTATCCCTTGCTCTTCTTCTTCTCCTTCTGGTATCCCTATTATACAGATATTATTATGTTTCATATTGTCTTGCATTTCTCTTAATCCTTCTTCATTCTTTCTGAGCCTCTTTTCCTTTTCTTGCTCTTTCTGGGTGTTTTTTTCTACTTTGTCCTCCAATTCACTGATCTAGTTTTCTGCTTCATTGATCCTGCTTTTCATTCCTTCTACTGTGTTATTCAGTTCAGAAATTGTATTCGTCATTTTCTCTTGGCCCTTGTTGACAGTTTCTATTTCCTTTTTCATGTTGATATAGTTTGCAGTGAGATCGTTGTAGCTGCCCTGTAGTTTCTGGTAGCTCATTGTGAGCTCGTTGAGCTTCCTGATAACCATTGCTTTGAACTCAATATCTGATAGTGGAGTTGCCTCTATTTCATTTAGCATTCTTTCTTAGGCTTCCTCCTTTCCCCTCATTTGGGGATTGTCTCTTTGTCTTCTCATTGTTCGTGAGACTCTTCTTGTTAGCCTCTGTTTTTTAAATTGATCTGTTCTGGTTCCCTGTGTTTATGGTGTGAATTTCTGTGGTAGAATACCTGTGAGATTCAGTTGTGTAGTCTCTTTTTGGTATCCTGGTGTTGACAGCTTCCCTCTACTCTTTTTTGTGATCAGTTGGAGGAGTAAGGCAAAATGGTTTAAGACAGCAGGACAGTATTCTATGATATTTACCGTATCAGCCCATAGAGAAGAGATGGGAGATCCTTTGGCTATGTATAGTGTTAACTGTGATCTTCCACCCCACTAGCCATGTTTTAGAAAGGATGGAAAGAAGATAAGACTCTTATTGGAGAGGAAAGGATTGTTAGTTGGATCTAGAAAGCTGTGAGGCTGTGGGAGTTCAGATTCTGAGATAGGGTGG
>PVIA01019178.1:0-11058 GCA_004024845.1 Tonatia bakeri | reverse complement strand
TTTTTTGCTTCTATATCCTATCTCCAATATTGGCTTGTAGGGACTTGTGTTTTTCAGCACCATCTCTTCACAGCTTAGACAGTGCAGAAAACACAGTCAGCACTTAATTTGTGTTCCTGAAAACTTGAATAATTTCTCTTTAATACTGTAATTAGGCTAACACCTTAGGGGGAAAAATGATTGGGAAAAAATTTGAGCTCTGATTAACACATTAAACTCCTAGAAGGAAACAGATCCATCTCAAAATACTGAAATTAATATCTTAACTACAACATATAAACTGTAGCATTACAGCTATGTGAGTAATACTGCTCTGTGTGAAAATGACTCCTGTTCTTTTTCTCTTTCTTGAAAGTCACCTCCACCTCATGGATTCAGGGAACCTTACAAGAGTGTCAGAATTTCTTCTCCTGGGACTATCAGAGGAACGAGATCTGCAGCCCCTCCTATTTGGGCTGTTCCTCTCCATGTACCTGATCACTGTATTGGGAAATCTGCTCATCATCCTGGCCGTAAGCTCAGACTCCCACCTCCACACACCCATGTACTTCTTCCTCTCCAACCTGTCCTTGGTAGACATCTGTTTCACCTCCACCACCATCCCAAAGATGCTGCTGAACATCCAGACACAGAGCAAAGTCATCACCTATGCAGGCTGCATCACTCAGACGTGTTTTTCCTTACTCTTTGGAGTGTTGGATGATATTCTCCTGACTGTAATGGCTTATGACAGGTTTGTGGCCATCTGTCACCCCCTACAGTATATGGTCATCATGAACCCCCAGCTCTGTGGACTGCTGGTTCTGGTGTCATGGATCATAAGTGCCCTGAATTCCTTGTTACAATGCTTGATGGTATTGAGGCTGTCCTTCTGCCCAGGCTTGGAAATCCCCCACTTTTTCTGTGAACTTAATCAGATGACCCAACTTGCCTGTTCTGACACATTTCTTAATAACATTGTGATTTATTTTGTAACTATGCTACTGGGTGGTGGTCCCCTGGCTGGGATCCTTTATTCTTACTCTAAGATTGTGTCCTCCATACGAGCAATCCCATCAGCTCAGGGGAAGTATAAAGCATTTTCCACCTGTGCATCTCACCTCTCAGTTGTCTCCTTATTTTATTGTACAAGCCTAGGAGTGTATCTCAGCTCTGCTGTTACCCACAACCCACAGTCCAGTGCAATTGCCTCAGTATTGTACAACGTGGTCACACCCATGCTGAACCCCTTCATTTACAGTCTCAGGAACAAGGACATAAAGAGAGCTCTCAAAAGATTCTTTGTGCTGACAGGTACACAAGGGACAATCACCTGAGGCTGAAAAGTTATACTTGCCTTCCTTGCCTTAAGATTCAAAACCAGAAACTGTGATTCTTATACAGATATTGGGTTTTGAACTTGCTCGTTTCATTTCTGTCCTGGAATTTCCTTTGTTTGTTTCAACTTCTCTATATAGTTTAAGCCACCATTTTATTAAGCTTTCTCCTTTGTCTATTATATACACAGATTTTCCTTTGTCCTTATTTCTAAAATCAAAAAGTTTTTTCCAACTTTGATCAGATATTTTTGGAAGTGTTTCTTTACTTCTGTGGCAATACTAATGTTTTTAGAATAATTTCTTCTCAAATGACATATAGGGCCAGCAGAAGTAAGGCTTGCTTGAGCGTGGTTGGTATGGTACATGAATGCCTCACATGAGGTAGACAGAAATTTCAACATTTAACCTAAAATGTCATATGGTGTATTTGATTGTGATATTGTCATGTTACAGAATTACATGCATATGACTTTGTAATAAAAAAAAAGTTTTATTAGTGCCAGACCCTATATATTATTGTAAGTAATTTCTTCTTGCTTTGTAGATAGAGTAGTAAAGGGTTTTCTAAAAGGGAATTTTATAACATGTTGATTCTTGTATAAAATTCACAAAAATTTTATGTATATTCCTGCGTGTAATTCCAAAAGAATTTTGAGCCCTGGATATATCCATGGATATATCTGTTGTATAACTTACTTCTTTTGATCTTATTGAAATTGCTTCTAATTAAAAATAAAAATGCATATCTCTCAAGTTCCAAAACAAAATAAAAACATTAAATTAAAAATGGAGTTCCAAGGGAACTCCATAGTTGGGGACAATACAAGTGCTTATGCAGCAGTTGTGTCATGCATCTGGCACTGTGATTACAAAAAAGACCAGGAATAGCACAAGGCTGTCCACTTTCACCACTTCTCTTCAACATAGTATTGGAAGTCCTAGCTGCAGCAATCAGACAAGAAAAAGAAATAAAAGACATCCAAACTGGAAAGGAGGGATCAAAACTGTCATTGTTTGCAGATGACATGATAGTGTACATAGAAAACCCTATAGACTCCACAAAAACAAAACAAAACAAAAAAAAAACCTGACCTAATGAGTGAGTTGGCAAAACAGCAAGATGCAAAGTCAATATTCAGAACTCAAAGGCATTTTTGTACACCAACAATGAAATATCAGAAACAGAAATAGGAAAAAATCCCATTTGATATAGCAACAACAACAACAAAATAATAATAACGTACTTAGGAATAAATCTTCCCAAGGAGATAAGAGACCTGTACTCAAAAAACTACACAACACTGAAGAAAGAAATTAAGGAAGACACAAACAAATGGAAGCATGTACCATGCTCATGCATTGGAAGAATTAACATTATCAAAATGTCCATAGTACCCAAAGTAATTTATAGATTCAATACAATACCTATTTGAGTACCAATGACATATTTCACAGATATAGAACAAACATTTAAAAAATCTATATGGAACCATAAACAACCCCATATAGCTGCACCGATTTTGAGAAAGAAGCCAGAGTAGGAGGGATCACAATACCTGATATCAAACTGTATTACAAGGCCACTGTAATCAAAACAGCCTGATACTGGAACAAGAATAGACATATAGGACAATGGAACAGAATAGAGAGCACAGAAATAAATCCAAGTCCCTGTGGTCAATTAACATTTGACAAAGGGGGCAGAAGCAGAAATTGAGTAAAATAGCCTCTTCAACAAATTGTGTTGGGAGATCTGGACAGCTACATGTAAAAAAAAAAAAAAAAAAGAAAGAAAGAAAAGAAAGAAAGAAAGAAAGAAAGAAAGAAAATTGATCACCAACTTACACCATACCTAAAGATAAATTCAAAGTGGATAAGAGACTTAAATTTAAATAATGACACCAGAAAAGTCCTAGAGGAAAACATAGGCAGGGAAACTTCAGATATTCCACATAGCAATATTTTCACTAATATGTTTCCTAGAGCAAGGAACATAAGGGAAAAAATAAATTAATGGGATCTCATCAAAATAAAAAGCTTCCGCAAGGCTAAAGAAAATACTGTTAAAATTAAAAGAGAACCAACCATATGGGAAAACGTATTTGCCAATGATAACTCAGACTAGGGTTTGATCTCCAAAATAGATAAAGAACTCACACAAGTCCACCCCAGGAAGACACACAACCCAATAAAAAAATGGGCAAAAGATCTGAATGAGACACTTCTCCACAAAGGACATACAGAGGACCCAGAGATATATGAAAAGATGTTCAGCATCACTAGCCATCAGAGAGATGCAAATTAAAACCACAATGAGATGACACTTCATGCCAGTGAGAATGGCCATCATAAACAAATCAACAAACAACAAGTGCTAGAGAGGATGTGGAGAAAACAGACCCCTAGTGCACTATTGGTGGGAATGCAGACTGGTACAGCCATGGGGAAAACAGTATGGAATTTCCTCAGGAAACTGAAAATGGAACTGCCTTTTGACCTGGCAATTCCACTGCTGGGATTATATCCTAAGAACCCTGAAACACCAATCCATAAGAACCTATGCATCCCAATGTTCATAGCAGTGCAATTTATAATAGCCAAGTGCTGGAAGCAACCTAAGTGCCCATCAGTAAATGAGTGGATAAAATCCATGGTACATTTACACAATGGAATACTACACAGCAGGTAGAAAGAAGGAGCTCCTATACTTTGTGACAACTTGGATGGAACTGGACAGCATTATGCTAAGTGAAATAAGCCAGGTGGTGAAGGACAAATACCATATGATTTCACCTTTAAGTAGAACATAATCAACAAAACAAACAAGCAAGCAAAATATAACCAGAAACACTGAAATTAAGAAGAAACTGACAGTACCAGAGGGGAGGTAGGAGGGGATAATGGTGGAAAAATGTGGAAAGGTCTTCAGGAACAACTATAAAGGACACAAGGACAAAACAACAGGGTGGGAATCAGGGGAGGGAGGTGGGGATGGCTGGAGGCAGGGAGTTGTGGGGAGGAGGGAAGACAGACAACTGTACTTGAACAACAGTAAAAAAATTGCATTATATGTCAAAAATTTATGAAATATCTAAATTCAGGGACGCTTACATAGTAAATAGAATTTTAAATAGCACTTACTAATGCTATATTATAAGATAATAGTCATTTGGAAGATGAAATTTCCACTCAGTAAGCCATGAAAAAGCAAATAATACAAAATTCTGGGTGATTTAAGAGCATTAATGTGATTGATTAAATAAAATATTTTCGTAAAGACAATAAAAAAGAATATTGAAATTACATCAAGCATATTTTCTGACCACAATGCTATGAAATTAGAAATCACAAGAGAACATGAAAAAACACACAAAGACATGGAAGTTTAATAACATGTTATTAGACAAAGAATGAGTGAACAACAAGGTCAGAAAGAAATCAAAGATACCATGAAACAAATGAAAATGAGGACACAAAAATTCAGAATCTGTGGGACACTGGGAAAGCAATACTAAGAAGGAAATTCATAGCATTACAGGCCTATCTCAAAAAACAGAAATAAACAATCTAACTTTACACTTAAAGAAACTGAAAAAACAAACAAACAAACAAACATCAAACCAACCCCAAAGTGAATAGAAGGATGGAAATAATAAATTTCAGAGCAGAACTAAATGAAATAGAGTCTACAAAAATGGTACAAAAGATCAATGAATCCAAGAGCTGATTCTCTGAAAAGATAAACAAGAATAACATTTAACCAGATTCACCAAGAAAAAAAAGAGAGAGGGCTCAAATAAATAAAATCAGAAATAAAAGAAAAGAAATGACAACTGCCACCAATAAATACAAAGGATTGCAAGAAAACCTTATGAACAACTATTTGCCAACAAACTAGACAACCTGGGTGAAATGGACAAATTCTTAGGAACATACAGTCTTCCCAAATTAAATCAGGAAGAATAGAGAATCTGAATAGACAGATTACACCTAGTGAAATTGAAATAGTAATCAAAACCTTCCAACAAACAAAAGCTTTGGACCAGATAGCCTCACAGGTAAATTTTAATGAAAATTCTCAGAAAAACTAATACCTCTCCTTCTCAAATTATTTGATAAAATTCAAGAGTAGAGAAGGCTCCCAAACTCCTTTTATGAGGTCCACATTATCCTAATTCCAAAACCAGAAAAACACACTTACAAAGAAAGAAAATCATAGGCCAATATCCCTGATGAACGTAGATGCTAAAATCCTCATGAAAATATTAGCAAACAGAATACAGCAATGCATCAAAAAGGTCATACACCATCATCAAGTGGAATTTGTTCTGGGAATGCAAGGTTGGTACAACTTTCACTGATCAATAAATATGATTCACCAAATAACCAAAGTGAAGGATAAAAACCACATGATCTTATCAATAGATGCAGAAATAGCATTTGATGTGATTGAGTACTGATTTATGATAATAAAAAAAACCTCTCAGTAAAGTAGGATTAGAGGTAGTATACCTAAACATAATAAAGGCCATATATGACAAACCCACTGTCAGCATCTTAATCAATGGGCAAAAATTATAAGTGTTCTCCTTAAAAGCTGGAACAAGACAAGGATGTCTGCCTTTACCTCACTTATTCAACATAGTGCTAGAAGTCCTAGTCACAGCAATCAGACAAGAAGAAGAAATAAAGGAATCCAAATTGGAAAGGAAGAAGTAAAGCTGTCATTATTTGCAGATGACATGATACAGTACATAGAAAGCCCCCAAGATTCCACCAAGAAACTACTAGAACTGATAAATGAATTCAGCAAAGTAGCAGGATACAAAATTAATACCCAGAAAGCAATGGAATTTTTATATGCCAATAATGAACTAACTAGAAAGGGAGTTAAGAAAAAATTAATATCCAGAAATCAGTGACATTTGATATATGTCAATAATGAACCAACTAAAAAGAAAAATTTTTAAAAATCCCATTCGTAATTGCTACAAAAATTAAAATACCTAGGAATAGAGCTAGCCAAATATGTAAGAGAAATGTGCTTGGAAAATTATAAGACAATGAATAAAGAAATTGAAGATACAAATAAGTGGAAACACACACCATGTTCATGGATAGAAAGAATTAATATCATTAAAATGTCCATATTACCCAAAGCAACCTATAGACTCAATACAATTCCTGTCAAGATTCCAATGATGTAGTTCACAGAACTAGAACAAATATTTCAAAAATTTATATGGAACCACAAAAAGCCTCACATAACAACAGCGATCCTGAGAAAGAAGAATAGAGTTGGAAGAATCACACTACCTAATGACAAACTATATTATAGGGCCATAATCATCCAAACTGCATGATACTAGCATAAAGACAGACACATAGATCAATGGAAGAGAATAGTGGGCCCAGAAATAAACCTACAACTTTATAGTCAATGAATATTTGACAGAGGAAGCAAGCACACACAAAGGGCTAAAGATAGTTTATTCAATAAACAGTGTTGGGAAAATTGGACAGAAAAGTGCATAAAAATGAAACTAGGCCACATTCTTACACTTCACACAATGATAAGTTCAAAATGGACCAAAGACTTAAATGTTAGACCCAAAACCATAAAAATCCTAGAAGAAAACATAGGCAACAAAATATCAGATATTGTTCATAGCACTATTTTACCAGATATATCTCCCAAGCAAGGAAAATAAAAGAAAAAATAAACAAATGGGACTACATCAAACTCAAAAGATTTTGTACAGCAGAGGAAGTTAACAAAATAAAAGGACAACCCACAGAATGGGAGAACATATTCATTGATACATCTGATAAGAGGTTAATATCCAGAATTTATAAAGAACTTACAAAACTCAACACCAAAAAAACAAACAAACAACTCAATTAAAAAATGGGCAAAGAACCTGAATAGACATTTCTCCAAACAGGACACACAGATGGCCAATAGACATGTGAAAAGGCGTTCAACATTACTAATTATCAGAGAAATCAAATTAAAACCACAATGAGACATCACTTCACACCTGTTAGGATAGCTATCATCCATAAAACAGCGAACAATATGTGCTGGCAAGAATGTGGAAAAAGGGGAACCCTTTTGCACTGTCAGTGGGAATGCAGATTGGTGCAGCCACAGTGGAAAGCAGTCTGGAGGTACTTCAAAAAATTATAACTGGATCTGCGTTTCAACCCAACGATTCCACTTCTGGGTATATATCCAAAGGAACCCAAAACACTAATTTGAAAGAACATAGGAACTCCTGTGTTCATTGCAGCATTATTTACAACCACCAAGATATGGAAGCAGCCCAAGTGGCCATCAGCAGATGAGTGGATAAAACAACTATGGGATAGTTACATGATAGAATACTACTTGGCACTGAAAAGGAAGACAATTTTACCCTGTGTAACAGTATAGATGGACCTAGAGAACATTACAGTTAAGTGAATAAGACAGTCAGAAGAAGACAAATACTGTATGGTCTCACTCATGTGTGGAATCTGATGAAAAAACTGACCTAACAAGCAGACAGACACTGACTCACAGACGGAGAGCAGAAGACAGTGGTCATGGTTGGAGGTTAGGGGGTGGAGGAATTGAGCAAAAAGGAGAAAGGACTCACGGACGTGGACAAAGGAGTAGTGATTGCCGGGGGGAGGAGGGTATAAGAGGACTAAAGGGTAATGGAAAACAAACACAATAAAGATTAAATGAAAAAATACAGGACTAAAGAGGAAAAAGAAACATAAAAAAAGAAGCAAATTAATTTGCCTGCAGTTCTGGGAGTCAGAAGCCTGATGAGTCGATGGGCTGAAATCTACAATCTGCAGGACTGGGTTCCTTCTGGGAGGCTTCAGGGAGAACCCATGCCCTCTCCTTCCCCAGTTTCTCCTGCCACTAGACCCTTTCTCCATCTTCAAAGTCAGCCATGCAGCATCTTC
The DNA here is from genome assembly GCA_004024845.1 of Tonatia bakeri. Taxonomy (NCBI): domain Eukaryota; kingdom Metazoa; phylum Chordata; class Mammalia; order Chiroptera; family Phyllostomidae; genus Tonatia; species Tonatia bakeri. The sequence goes on along the minus strand of PVIA01019178.1, from coordinate 2,779 downwards.
CAGTCTCCCACTGATTCCAACTATTCTTCCCTCTTGGTCCAAATGTTGGGACCACAGTGAGTACATTGGTCCCACCCACAGGATCATGGCTTATCTTATCTTAAAGTTAGCTGATTAGCCACACTATTCCATGTGCTACTTTAATTCTCCTTTGCAATGAAAAGTAGCATATTACAAGTTTCTGGAAATTATGCTGTAGACATCTTTGTTGATGTAGAATAAAGGCTCTTATTCCACCTACTAAAAATGTTAACAACAATATATTCCATGGTGCACATGAGGGCCCTTATGTAAAAAATCAAATAAGGTATTTTTCAGAAGTATATCATATGATGTCATTCATAAGTCCTTATTTAAAATAATTGAACAATGATTTTATAACAGTTTCTGTAATGACTAAATGTGTATTCTGAATTCAAAATTGCATGGAAAGTGATTTTTGGTTCTGAATACCTAAGTCTACCTACCCCTGACTCAAACACAGCCACAGCCTCACTACTCCAAGTGTGGTCCAGAGACCAGCACCTGAAACATCAACACTGCCTAGAACTTATTTGGTTGAAAGAAACTGTGTATCCACTAGGACCTGCATTTGAAATATAATCCTAGGTGACTTACGTGTACCTTGAAGTTGGAGAAGTGTTGGTCTAGACTAGGCTTTGCCTCTTTCTCAGGTTGACAATAGGGTTTGGATAATTATATGTGATGGATTCTGTAGGTGGTTAGCAGCCTTCCTTCACACATTGCCAAGTGTCTCCAGGGGCAAAATCATGTCAAACACTGGCCCGGAGTTTGAAAACTGGAAGCAACCTGACAGATTCCAATCAAGGCCCCTCCCTCACTTAGTTCATAACTTTGAGCAAATTACTAAACCCCTTCCAGCCCCATTTCTGCAAAGGGAAATGGTGTTCATATCAGGAATATCTCATAGAATGGACTTTTCAAAAAATTAAATCAGACAAAATCAATAAGGTACTAGGCTTAGATTATATGGATCAAAGGATCAAAGTGTATATTTCATAATTAACAAATATTTTATAATGAGCTACTAAATGACAGCTCATAACATGTGATATAAGTAAGAAATTTCTAATTATTTTGAAAAATGGGTCAGGAAGGAAAAGTGTGGTGGTCAGGACTGCATATCAAAGGAACAGAGCCCCCCTCTTTGAAGGGGAATAGCAATGCTCTGGAGATATTAGGCCTGTGTTCCTACCAAAATTCAGTGCTTTAAGGATCAAAGGGATCTGGTCCTGATGGGTTCCATAGTCTTAGACTGTGGAGAAAATCTTAACTCAGTGTTGGAATAAGGTACTAGATGGTGAGACCTCATTGAAGCAGGTGAGATCCAAACCAAGGAGTCATAAAATCTAAATCCACCTTACTTCTAACCTGGTCTCTTGAGATCTGAGAATCATTATGAAAAAAAATTTTCTATTTATCCCAGAGGTCCAGAGGGAAATTGTGTACTTAGATGTTAGAAAACACAAGGGAAATGTACCTGACAAGCAGATATACAGAGAGCTTTAAGTATTTCCCCCAGGCTGTCCCTCAGATTGTACAACGTTGCTGGACAAACATGGTTGTGGGTGATTCCTATGTCTGGCTCGGGAATGGTGCTTCACTCCTTCCTGCTGTTTTCTGTGAGACAGAGCTTCAGTCTCTGTCGTCCACCCTCCAGAAACCAATTCTGACTTGCACATAGAGCACTTTCTTACAGAAAATCCATCCAGGGGAGTCAGAGAGTCTGGTAAGTACATCAGGAAAGGGTCAGACAGGCTGGAACCTCAGAACTTTTACCTTAGGCACTGCAACCCTAATCAGCCGAGCCCTGAGATCAGATATTTCTATATTCCTGGTTAAATAACTAATTTATACTTAATTTGCTGAATATATTAATAAGAATTTGTCTGTTTGAGTCTGCACTCCAGGGCCAGGGCTGACAATTGAGTGTTAGCACTGGAAGTCCAGTGGGAAGACACTGCAGAATGAGTGAAATGCAGGAAATAGTTGCAGGCAAATGAAAACACTCCTCAGAGAGTTTTGTTGTTTTCCGAAATGAAATGGAGCATTAGGTGTGGAGAGCATTGCAGTGAAGTGAGAGTGTGTGTAATAAAATTCTAAGCCAGGGTGCCTTTGAGCATGTTGTGTATTCATTGAAAGGATCCAGCCAGTGAGGCAGACAGCACCTTGGAGCAGCAGTTAGTGAGGTAGACATTGCAGTAACTTCTCTCATGCTGTGTATTCACATGAGAGTGTATTTGATAAGTGTAAAGGGGAATACTAAATAGTTTTTTCTCATTACTGGTAAGTGACATATATTTTGGGATTTTGTGCCCTTTTACTTTCTATATTAAACAGTTAGTAGAATATCCTATCCCACCCTTAGCTTGTTCTCTCAGTAGTCATATTTCTATGCTTTCAATGAGAGATTCTGTCATGCTCTTAGGGAATATAAATTGAGGACTGACCAACTTCTAGATGAAGAGTATAGTGTGCTGAGTAACAAGTTTTGACAATTTGGTGATGAAAAAATTAAGGTCACACTTTGTACGTTAAATCTTAATGACACCAAGATGCCCTAGTTCACAGTGTTTGCATTTATGCCTTGAAGACTTCACTGTGCCACCTAATGGGATAGAATGTCTCCAGTCATTTCAACATTTCTTCTCTAGTTTCCTTGGATTTTCTAAGTAAAATGCCTACCCGAGAAAGCTAATGAATGCAGAGACTTAAGCTCAGCCTCTCCATCACCTGTCACTGCAGGAGTGACTATTAG
>PVIA01019177.1:0-11120 GCA_004024845.1 Tonatia bakeri | reverse complement strand
AAAAAAAAAAAAAGGCTCAATATCACGGCCATGAGAGAGATGCAAATTGAAACCACATTGAGATGTCACCTCACAACTGTTGTATGGCCATCAGCAATAAATCAGCAAACAACAATCCTGGTGAGGATGTGGGGAAAAGGGAGCCCTAGTGCACTGCTGGTGGGAATGCAGACTGGTGCACTCTCTGTGGCAATCAGTGCAAAGTTTCCTTAAAAACACTAAACATGTTTGTTATATTTTCAAGTGTTAAGAATGTTGAAAGACTGGAAATGTCATGGAGCCATGAATTCATAGTGGACTGTTGCTTCTGATTTTGTGACAGGACATTTCCCCCTCTCTTCTGAGAGCCTTGTCATTAGACTCCCAATATTTAACAAGCACATGGCTGGAAATGAGTTTTTAGAAAAACCAAACCACATACTGTTCCCAGATACGATGATGCTCAGACAAAATATTTAGACATTAGACCTTGCTGGTGTGACTCAGTGGATTGAGCACCAGCCTGTGAGACAAGGGTTACTGGTTCAATTCCAGTCAGGGCACATGCCTGGTTTGAAGGGCCACATTCCCAGTAGAGGGTCTGTGAGAGGCAACCACACATGGATGTTTCCCTCCCTCTCTTTCTCCCTACCTTCCCCTCTCTCTAAAAGTAATTAAAAATCAATAAAAAAAGATTCAGACACTAACTGGCTTATTTGAGTCATTTTCTAGCGTTTCATCCCCACACTCCTCCAGCCCCTGAAATAATGTCTGCAACAGGCCAAGAATGTGACCTTATCTAATAGGGCCTTTGCAAATGTAAACAAACTAAAATAAGATCCTTCTGGTGTAGAAAAGTTTTAATTAATACATATGATATCCTGTAAGGAGAGGGACATTTGCACCCAGAGACAGACACAAAGGATGAGGACAATGAGATGACAGAGGCAGAGACTGGAGTAAGATGTCTGTCAGCCAAGGGATGCCCAGGACTCAGGGCTCCACCCAATAGTAAGAGAAATGCATGGTCTGGAGTCTCCCCTGGATCTTCACAGAGAAGACAGTCCTGATGACCCCTTGATTTCAGAGGTTAAACCTCCATCTTTGACAGATGAAATATTGTTGGTACAAGCCAGAAAACATTAAAATACATGAGTGGAAGACTCATGGGCAGGTGGGTGGGCAGGGCAGAGGAGGACAATGGGGAAAAAGGTGAGACAATTGCTACTGAACACTATAAAATAAAGATTAAAAAAATAAAGCAAAAATATAACATGTTCAGAGGTATAAATGTTGCATGAAAGCATTTCAAACAAAGAATAACTGGGAATGCCATCTGGGAAAAAACTGCAATATCATTGGGTTCCACTGGGAACATGATATTTAGATGAAGACATGAAGTTGGTGTAAAACCAGCAATGTTGATAAATTTTACGCTAATCATCACAGTATGCAAGTGATATGGTCTCAAGTACATTCTGTATTCCCAGAGCTTGCAATTTATTTCTCTTTTTGTTATTTACACTGAACATCTGTGAGGGCAGAGCATTTCAGACAGACTCTTCAGTCTCTGTGATGCTGCTGTCAGAGTCACTTCATGTCAGAGAAGCAGCTGTGGAGATGAATGGGGCTTTAACCATACTCACAGAAGTCACCATTTTCCCAAGATCGTCCAAAGAAATCTGACCACTTTTTTTTTTTTTTGAATATTGGCTTTGATCAACAAATTTCTTATTCAGACTTATTCTCCTGATCATTTCATTTGGTGATTTCTCCTCAACAGTTTAATTATTTCTACTTATTTTTCTGTATTGACATGAGGTACTTTATATTTGAGAAATTATTCCTATCATTAAGTGATAACAGTATTGATGTGTACATTGATTCTGTTAAAATACAGGGACACATACCTGGCAGTATTGAAGTGATGTGAGGACTAGTGTGGCTCTGCTGTGTGTGTGGATATGTCATACTCTGACCTCTGGGATTTCCATTACCCTACAGGGGTCATCACTGCTGGTCCACTATTCCCTTCTGCACCAGTTTCTATGGCTGTTATTGTAGATTATTTTTTTTTCAGTGAATCTAAATTTCTTTTCTCTGCCCACTATAAGAGTATACTTTGCAGAAAATTAACAAGGTTGGCCATGTAACTGGCTTGGTTAATATAGTGTTTGTGAAAGTAACAGTTTATGAGTTCAGAGCACAGGCATTAAGTAGCACATTTCTGCTAGTTCTGTCCAGAGTGGCTAATCCCTGCTCTCAGAAGGTCACATGTCAGATAGCCCACTGGTCAGAGAATAAAAGATACAAAAAGATCTGAACTGAATGTGTGGTCTGGAGCTAAGCCCATACCTGCTCAGCCTATATCACCTCAAAGCCAACCAAGCCACACATGGGTGACTGAGAAAAATAGAGTAAAATAGATGCTTGTTGGCAAATGCCAGTGCAAGTGGGTTGTTTGTAACACAACGTCAGGTATGAGATACAATTCAATACACATATCACATGAAATTAATTGTGAATACTCATATATTATATATATTGAACATAATGAATAAATACAGAGAACATGAAGAAGATATATTCAAATAGATGAATGTATAGGAATTACTAATTCATTCTGTACTTGATAAACAAATATAGGACCTCTACCATCTGTAATTGAATTATAGTGAAATTACCACTTAATGATGTCAAATTAATAAACTTCTTCCCACATTCTGTCAATGAATAATGTTTAATTCCCATGGACATGTTGTCTTTCTACTTTTTATATTCTTATTTTTATTTTTAATGTTGTATCTTTTCTATCAATGTTTGTTTCTAAGCATAGTAATTAATGATGTCAAAAGGGAAAGACAAAGAATTTATATAACAAGGTACCTTCAAAAATGACTAAAATCCAGTAGAGGAAAAAAATAGATATGTAAAAGATATCAAAGGACACTAATTATTGCCCAATGAAACCACTAATCTCTACCAAAAAATGACTATACTCATTGATAATGACGCACAAAATAGATTCAGAGGATATTTGTGTTGGTTCTGTTGTCCAAAGAGGTGGAGTATAGTCACATGGCTTTTGTTATAGAAACTTTGGGGTTGTTGCATACTAACAGTGAGTGCCAAATAGAAATTTAGTATTTTTTGTTCCAAATCTTTACATATTGCCCTTTCTGAGATAATGGCACCAGATTCTACAACCTCTTCTCCAGTCAGCTCACTTGACATTTTGTCAGGAAAGGGCACTGGGAGAAAGGGCTCCTCTTCCTGGTTTCATGCTGTTCTCTCTCCTTTGCTACAGTGCTGTGGCTGACATGTACATGCATGCAGGAAGTTCTTGTGGTATTCACCCTCCAGCAGGTTTCTGGCACTGATCACAGCCATAGCTCCACTTCTCCAGCTGTGGATGCTGACACTTTGTCAGAGAGGTCGTCCTACTTGCCAGTCACACTGTGAGATCCATCCTCAGCCACATGAGCCTGCAGACTGGGACCTGCTCTCCCCTAGTGCCATCCAATGAATGTGTCTGCCTTAGAGATTTCTGTAGTGACGTGAGTCTGAAACCCATTGCTGAGGAGATAGCCTTGGGTCATATATGATTCTTCCTTTTGGTAATCTTCTTTGATTTACCCTTTGGTACATTTTGTAATTTTCTTCTACCCCTCTCTGTAGGCTATTCCCCTAAATTACTTAATAATTCTTTAAATCATCCCCTGTTTCTCTCTCCTGACTCCACTGCCTTACACACCTTTGGTATTCTGATATGTTCAGTCCTCATTTTCAACATTCAAAGGCTGGGGAAATTCAAGATGTGCCTACAATTATTCATGTTATTTTAGACTTAGCAGTAACAATGCTTAATATTACAATTCATAATTTATACTTGATATATTTTAAATAATAACAAGATTTTAAAATATTTAATATGTACCTGGATCTACATTTTAAAGCTTAGCATAAACATAGATATCAAAACTATTCTATAATAATGAGGATGAAGCTTCAGATAAAGTGTGCACTTTAAGTGACTACGATGTGTCAGTACAGACTCATTCTCAGTAACAAACGTCCCACTCTGCTGAGTGATGCTGACAATGGGGATGGTCTACAAGCAGGGGATCATGGGAAATGTAAGTGTCTTCCTTTATTTTTGTGTTGAAAACAAAACTGATCTCAAAATAATTCTTAAAACTTAGTTTTACAAAAATAATTGTAGCATTCTTGAAGAAAATAGAAATATGTTCTTTAGGGATGGTGAGAGGAACATTATACCAAAGTAGGTGAGCTAATTTGACTGGTGCTTACAAATATATGTTCGCTTTTCTAGACAGGATTCAGAATAGAAGTTGTGTGTTTCAAAATTCCAATATACGCAATTCTTGTCCAACTCTGAAGTTCTTGCAAATCTGAAATGCAGAGATAATAAATCATTAATCTGAGGATACATAATTTAATATTTAAATAAACAAATTTTTACAGTAATATTTACACAGTAAATCTGAATATTTCTTAAAACTTTTCTAAAAAAGCACTTAAATATTTCTTCACATAGTTGTTTACCCATTGCCTTTTGTTTCTAAGATTGATTCCTGATTTGAAATCATGAGGGAATAATATATAGGCGTTCTAAAGAAACTTACAGTTCGGAAGAGAGAGGTGTGCCAATGGTCCACATCCAAGAATTAGTATTATTTCTCTGGGACAGTCCAGTCCATGGATGTATTTTCAAAATGTTCAAAAAATTCTATGAGAAAACAAATTTTTTGAGAAATTTAGTAAAATTAATTTGTATTTGTAAAAACAAAGTGGCTCACAGTTAGAGGGGAAGGTGACAGCTAAGTAAACTGCACAGTCCACCAACATCTGACGACATTAGTGAATAAGCAATCGACCACACCCTGAGGTTCAGGAATTCTTGGTCACCCCACCCAGCTGGCCCCACATATCCAACACCCAAAGATCACACGACCTTGCATGAAAAAATTAAGGACTCTGAATCAATGTGGAACATCTCAAGAATCACCTGATTTGACACAACAGCTGCAGCAGAACCAACAATATTCTAAACAACTGGCCAAAGAAATAGGTAAGTTCATGAAACAGTCCATTACTCCTCCTACCACCCTCAGTGAACAAGGTAAAAGGAAAATATAGGTTAATTCTTAGTGGCTGAATTCACACCATCACTGACCAACTCTCCAAAGGCCAGCCTCTGAGAAAGAGAAAGGGTGTTTGGCATGAGTGGGGAGCCTGTGCCAGAACATCTGGTGGAACTCTTGAGGAGAGCTCAAAGAAAGGAATCTTGTGTTCTGGAAAAGCTAACCTCACCCTCAAGGTCAGGTGCATGATGAGGGAACTCCAGATAGTGACCTCCACCTTATTCATGAAAGAGTCTTCTCTTAGGCAACTGCAAACTTGTATTATGGATATTAATAAACTTTTCAAAAGTCTGGGAATGATAATTCATGTCGAAAGAGGTGCGATGGCATAGAAGCCAAAGTTGGAAATTCGGGGCGCATGTCCAACAAACCAACCAGCACCCATCCAGGGCACCAGAATATCAGAAAGAGAACCCTGCATGTTTGTAAGATGGACACGACTTCAAAGAAAACTACAAGTCTACAAGTGTGCCACCATGGGAGAATAAACAAAAGTCTATACCTTTATGTTTTATGTATTTATTAAAGTTTCAATTGATTTAATTTTAAAGAGAGAGGAAGAAAGAAAGGGGATCATGGATTGGTTGCCTCTCTTATGCTGGATCCTGGACCAATCCTGAAACAACACAGGTACATGCCCTGACTGGGAATCAAACCCATAAAATTTCCCCTTACTGAACAATGTCCAACCAACTGAGCGACACCAGTCAGAGCAATCTTTACATTTTAAATGACATATTATCATTCTTTTGCCTCTGGCTTTTATTTGTATATTGAGAATTTGAATGGAGGTTTTGTTAATATTAAACAATAAGAATGATTTTGGACACTAATAATTTGGCCATAGAAAAATGGGACAGTGATATTTTCAGAGAAATTATTTTGAAAGCAACTTTTAAAAAATGTTTTTTTCTTTACTGTTCACATTCAATATTGTTTTGGACCTGTATAGAGCTTCAGAGGTGACCACCCCCATGGATCTGGGGTCCATCTGACACCATGCATATTTATTAGAATATTGTTGACTATATTCTCCATGTTGTGCTTGGCATTGTTGTGACTAATTTTATAACTGGCAATTTACAAAAGAACTTTTTCATAAAGTTTCAAAATGCACAAGCTTTCAAGCTACTCTTAATTTTCATACATAGGTAAGCATTTTTTACAATTCTTCATTAAAAAACAGATGTATGCCAATTATCTCTCTTCCCTTTTTAAATCAATGTTATTGTTTGTTTTGTTTCTTACTTTATTTTTATTGATGGAAGAGAGAGAGAGAGAGCAATCAGCATGTCAGTCCCCTGAGTGTGGCACTCTTTGGGAGCTTCTTGTATGTGCACGATGGAGCATCAACCAGCACCCTGCCTGTATTCCAATGATGCTCTAACCAGTGGCCCTACCAGGACTGGGTCTATATCAATGTTGTTTTAACATTTTAATCATAATATGGAAAGGGAATTATATAGGTTATAGTTTGTATTTTATTGTGTTCTTATATAGCAATTTGAAAAAGGGAATGTTGTATATGGCAAGCTATGGAACTTCAAATGAAATAAAATAAAATATTAAATAACTAAATTGTATATTTGCAACTGAAATAAAGAGGATTTCAAAAAGGAAAAACCAAATGCAGTTAATTTTTTCTAGGTTTGAGTGACTCAATTTATAATACAGTTTTATATATTGGACACATTAAGAAAATGTATTAGCATGACTAGGTGAAGGGACAGATATAACAATTTCCTACCTCTGAAATTTGATCAAAGAGTAAAAATAACATGAGCATTTATTACTGGATAAAGCAGCTAGAGATTCCAGTAAAAACAGAGCAAACCTGTAGTCTTCTAGTCTGAGACTGCTCCCATGTGCCCCCCATTCCCCATCTCAGTTCATGTGTAATTCTCACTGTTTGGGGAACCCTGAAACATCACTGTGGTCCCCACAGGGGGAGTCTGATTCCTTTGGAAGTGGCGGGTAAACTGCCCGCTCCTTTTTCCAGTCAAAGTGCTGAACTCACTAGGTTAAAAGTGAAGACGACCCTTTCTCTGGTCTGTGTCAGCACATGCCAGCTGTACACAGGAAGATACTCAATGTGAGAGCACAGTACAAGAGGTGATATTAACTCTCTACACCTACTTGGTTGGTGGGAAGAATATTTTCACTGTGTACAAGAAACAAAGATAATCTGGTAAAAAAAATAAGCCAAAGTTGATTTGAGAACTGTTTTTGAAATTATGGGTACTCCCTTACAAACACACACACACACACACCAAGTAGCAGAGGTGGAGCCATAGTGGCTTGAGGTATTTGAATAAATTTTTAAAAATCATTAGTTGTCAAGTAAGCTATGCAGGCTCAACAGGAATCCCAGTTTTTGAGCCTACAAATAAAATAATAACAAGAATTTTAACAATTGAGTAAGTGCACTTCAAAACAGATGATTCTACAGTAATAGTGGACTTACAAATGTATAAATCTAATAACCATGTAGGAAGATCCATGTTTATTGTACTATGTTACTGAAAATGTGGACTTACCCAAATTTTAAAATTATGCAAAGAAACTAAAAAATATCTTCCATACTCAGGGAGATAAATTAGCCACACAAAATAACTTTCACTGGGATAAGATGTTGGATTTTTTATACAAATATTTAATATTAGTTATTATATATATATGATGTATTTTAAAAACTATGTTCCAATAACTCTATAGAAATATGATGGCCATGGCAGAACATTTATGGAAATAAAAACTGTATCGATGAATCAAATAAAATCATCAGTTGAAAAATCATTATCTACATTACAAAATTCGATACATTTACATAAATGTTGAGATGTAGAAAAGAGGATTGATGAAATAAAGATGGAGTGACAGAAATAATTAATTCCTGAAGGTAGAGAGAAAGAGATAGAAAAACTAATGGAACCTCAGAGACCTTTATAGAACCTGATCAGTAAAAACGACTTAGGTGTAAGTATTGCCTGTGAACACAATGAAAGACAAAAGAAGACAGAAAAACAATTTTTGAGACACAATGATCATCTTACATTTTATGTTAAAATATATAGATGCATGTATATAAAGTTGTTTATGTAGAAAAGAGCATCTGCTATAAATTGTGCTGTATCAACTAGGTAATGATGCAAGAAAGTGGGAACTTGACCTCTACCACACAGCATCACAAACACAGCATCACAAAAATATACATTCTCAAAGTATTATACACCTAAAAGTAAAAGTCCATCAATAAAGAAAAAAGATAAACCATAAAGAGTAATGTAGTAGATTATCTTCATGAACTTTGACCAACTTGTGAAACATGTCCAAAATAATCACCAACATCCAAACAAGATATAGGACGATGGTAACGTTAATAAATCCTGGTCATTAAAAAGCTCCAATATGGGAAGAAAAATGTAATTAGCAGTCAAGAAAGCCATTTGCAAATCACAAATTCAAAAAAGAGTCATATCAAAAATATAACTACTTCTAAGAATGAAAATAACAAGTAACACACAGGAGAAATGGTCAAGAGACATGAGCGGGCACTTCTCATTCTCACAGTACAGAAATTCACCATGAATGGTGCTCTGAGAGATGTGTTCAATGACCAGTGTGAGGAAAATGCCCATTACAGTCATCATGATGCTTTTATATAATGATCAGAGCTCATGGAATTAAAGTTCCTGGCAGTACTGAGCTTTAGATCATGAAACTATTGTATATAATGTGTATTTATACAACAAATGAGAAAGTGCAAGGGTAATTTATATACACCTATATTTTTGACCCTACAATTTCAATCTGATGCAAAAAGACAATACATTTCAATTATACACATATACCATTAGAACAACTACATTGATAAATTATTATTATATTTTAGAAACATAACATCCAGAGTATATCAATTTATATATTGTAGGTATTAGTGTGTATAAATTATTTTAAATATGACATATTTGGAAAAAAGACATAAAGATATTTATTAATTATTCATACCAACCACATATTAAAACATCTGTGTTCTGAGAAGAATAGATTAAAGAATTAAAGATATGCACAATATAGCAGTGAGAATTAACATCAGGTACATTCAATAATATGGGTTAATTGAAAAAGTATCATGTGGGAGTTAACAGAGACATGTAAAATGCATAATGAATGATTCCCATTATATAAAATACAAAATTAAGCAAAGATAATGTGTGATATATAATCTCAGAACAGTGGATAAGTGAGGGGAGAGGAGAAGTCACGAGAGAGTGCACAGGAGCGGGCTGGCAACACCTACTTCATGACCAATTTCAGTCTGTAACACGCACAATCATATCCATAGCCTCCATGATGCATGGCACAATGAAGTAGCAAAGTTTACTTTAGGAAAAAAACATTACAGAAGCCTGATTATCTATGAAAATCAAGAAGTCCCCCTTATCAGATGCACTTAATAGCATAAAATATAAATCAAATGTTATAGAGTCAAACAATAAAATACTAACAATTGTTATAATAAATTACAGATATATACAAAATATGAGTGAATTCCATAGAGATATAAATTAAAATACTCTCTTAAATAAAATGTTGGAAACATTAAAAATCTTACCATTTCTTCTTCATTATCTATATAGAGCAGGTGAGAGTTCTTTGACGCACAGGCCATCAAACTCTCATTCCATGTTTTTCGTTCAGTGTTGATGTAATAGCAGTTGTTGGAATACATTAACCACTCTGGCGGACATCGACCACAATGATATGCTGAGGAAAGATTATGTATTGTTATCTAAGAACAATATGAATTGTAAAATGAATATTAATTTCAGTATTTGCATAGGTAGAGACAAATTAGTGCACAGTATATGTGCATACCCTCACAGACTGGCATATATAAAGCATAATACACTCATATACACTCACACACACTCACAGAGAAGGGTCTGCCCCTCACTTCCTAATTCATGTGCCCACATTAAGTAAACACAAAACAAAAATACCCACTTTCTGTATGTCCTGAATGTCAATGAATGAAACCACATTTTTACAATAACAAAATTATCATTGAATCAATTGGCAAAAATGTGCATGATGAATTTAAATCAGTATTTCTTCAAGTTGTTGCATAAGAAATACACTCTTCTATACTCATTGTATGTACATTTATTGCCCAGTATTATAATTTATGTTCCCTTTACTTCCTCCCCCCCCGAAAATGTATAAATTTTGACTGTGTTAGAGACAAGGTCGGAGCTGTATTGATATGAGAACATAGAAAATAATTAGGTACCTTTCCGGATCCCTGTTGTGTGGTTCTGTGTCCAGTTCTCTGCCGTAACTGTCTGGTTAACTGTTAAAATAATAAATGATTTATATTATATACAAGAAAGAAGAATTATTCTCCATCAGTATTGCATTAGTTAGAAAAAGAAGTAATTGTTATAAAAAATAATGTTGATCTACATAAATCATAATACTTTTATTTCTTACTTTGAAAATGTGGTATATTGTCTGGGATTAAAATAACCTGGAATAAAATTTATTTTACCAAGAAAAATTATTGAATGTATCATAATTAGGGGGAAATATTTTAAAATCCCTGAGAATGAAACCTCACCATCTCATAGAGTTTTGGTCTAATCAACATGAAGAATTTATTTGTATTTCTCAATGAAGTGTTATAAAGAATGTCTTAAATTACAATACAAATATATATATATGTATAAAAGGATATATGGGATATATATGTATAGAATATGTATCGATATGGATATTTATAAATTACTCTCTCAAATTGTTCTGATATTTATACCTTGGACAAATGTTGTGCAGAGTAACAATTTTGCTCTTAGTCTATAGTCATACTTTAAAATGAGACTTTATTCTATAATATTTTGAAGTGGTTAGAGGCTCTGATGAACATAAAAATAATGAATTTTTAACTGAACATAATTTGAGTTAAAAAACAAAAAT
>PVIA01019176.1:0-11117 GCA_004024845.1 Tonatia bakeri | reverse complement strand
TCTCACTGCTCCTCCATGCCTTCCCTCCCTCTCCTCTGACTTCTGTACCTACCCTCTCACTTTACTGTTCTCACTCCCCCTCCCAATGCTCCCCGTCTCCCACGCTCTCTTCTATTTTCTCCCACTCCTCCCTCCCAGACTTCCCTCACTCACCCTGCCTCTCCTCTGATGTCGTATCTGTTAGCTCACTCCCGCCTCCTTCCGTCTCTGTCTCGCACTTCTCCCTCATTCCCCTGTCCATTCTCACTCCTTGCTCCACGTCTTCCCTCCCTCCCTCTACTTCCCTCTCTCACTTCATTCTGCCTCACTCCTTCCTCCCTGTCTTCCTTCAGTCTCCCTTCCTCTCTTCTTTTTCTCTATTCTTTCATTGTCCTGTCTATTCTCACTCCTTGCTCACAGTGTTCCCTCAGTCTTCCTCTCTCTTATCCTCTCTCACACCCCTCTGTCACTCCATTCTTATTTCTCCATGTCTTCCCTCACTCCCCTGTAACACTCTCTCCTCTTGCTCCCCCTCTTTACTCTCAGCCCTGTATCTCTACTGTCTCTCACTCCCCTCTTCCTCTCCCCCTCACTCCCCTCTACTCTCACCCCTCTTTACTCTCAACCCTCTTTTTTCCTGTCTTTCCACTCTCACTCCTCCCCATCTTCCCTTTCCCTCCTTTTTATTCACTGCTCTCCACTCTCTCTCACTCCTCCGTCTGTTATTTCCCTCACTCTGTCCCTCTCTTTGCTCGTACTCCCCTCTCTAACCCTTCTTTCATTCCTGTGTCTCCACTCCCCCTTTCAAATCTCTTTACTGTCTCTTCTCTTTCCGCTCTCTCTCTGCCCCCTCCCTGCCTCTCACTCTTGCTCTCTCCTCTTTCTCACTCCTATCTACTCTGTCATCCCTCTTTCTCTCACTCTCTACTGTCTCCTTCCCCTTCACTATGTGCCTTTGTGTTCTCACTCCCCACTCTCGACTCTCTCCTGTCTTTCTCTCCAATCTTTCACTTTCTCAGTCTCTCTCTCTCACTCCTCATTCTCTTCTCTCTCTCTCTCCGTCCTCACTCTCCACTCCGCTCTCCTTTTCCTCAGTTCTCTCTCCCCAACTCATTCTCACTCTTCATTCTCCCCTCCTTTCTCTCACTCTTTTCCTCTCTTCCTTTTAATCACCGTTATTCTCCTTTCTCTCACTATCCCCTCCCTCTTTACTCATTTCCTACGTCTAGTCCCTTTCTTCCCACCTGTCTCTCGACTCCTCCCTCTCTCCTGCTCTCTCACTTTCGTTCCCTCTCTGTGCTTTTCCTGGTAACCTCCCCAAACTGATCCCCCAACATCTTTTGTCTTTAGTTGAAGGTGATGGCATCCCCATTTTGACAAGTACTCACTTTTCTTGGGTCTCTCTCACATACACAGGAGGTATACCTGTTACTAAACTTTAATTTGTATTTCCCCTGCTAATCTGTCTCATGTCAATTTATTAGACCAGCCAGAAGAACCTAGAAGAGTAGATAAAAATTTTCACTCCCCAATACCTGAAAGGGCGAAACCAAATACTGCTGAGACCAATCCAGCTTTTGGAACCTGACAAGCTCAAACAGAAGCCTAGAGACCTGAGTGACTTGCCCCGGGAGACATTTTCATACAGTATCATGATGGACTGGATAGTTATTAGTAATTCAATGGGATTCCAATAGTGTGCTAGCATATTTTAACCTTTCTGATTGTTCTACGATAAGAGAATGTATTTGAAGATCAGGGAGTAGACTATGATACTGTGATTTATAGTAAATATGCACTTGGTCATTCAGTTGATCACAAAGTATTTCTCATGTGTATTTGATTTTTGTTCACAGTTCCTGGCTCACAGCTACCAAAATCCCTGGAATCCCCTGAATGTAGAGAGTGACAAGGATCTGTTATATGAATAAGGTGACATCTGGAAAGCACCTAAGGATGGGGGCTGATCAACAGGAGACCCAACCTTGTGATTAAAGGGTTGGAACTTTAGTCCCACTCCATGATCTTGTGACCTCTGCAGAGGAGAGATCGATAGTCACTGGACTCAGAGAACTGGGCTGGTGAGTAAGTAAATACATGGAGCTGCTCGACAGTGGCCCTGGAGAGGGTGTAACAGCTCTGGGCCCTTTCTCCAAACCTTGCTGTGTGCATCTCTTCCACCCAGCTGTTCCTGAGTTATGTCCTTTTATAATAAACTGGTGATCTACTAAGTAAAATGTTTCTCTGAGTCCCGTGAGCTGCTGTAGAAAAGTTATTAGACCTGAGGTGGTGGTCTGGGAACCTGTTTCATAGCCAGTCAGAAGCACTCCAATCTGTAGCCAGCTGGTTAGAAGTACAGGTAACAACCAGGGCTTTTGACTGGCAACTGAAGTGAGGTCTGTATGTTGGGTAGGGCGGGGGGGGGGGGTGAGCAGTCTTGTAGGACTGAACCCTTAGCCTGTGGAATCTGATTGTAGGTAGACAGGGTCAGGTTGAGCTGGATTCTCAGACACGCGGTGTCTGAGAAATGGATCTAGGAACACTTTTCAGCTTTGAATATTTAAAGGCAAAAGATGGACTTCCAATTATAAGACATAGTATTAGGCATAAAGACCTCTCCACCATACCCAAGCCATAAAAATGGCAGAAAAGAAAAACAAAACAAAAAAACAGGACTACATCAAATTACAAAGCTTTTGCACAGCAAAGGAAACCAACAAAATAAAAAGGCAACTGGTCATATGGGAGAAAATATTTGCAAAGTATTTATGTGTTAAAGGATTAATATCCAAATTATATAAAGGACTTACATAACTCAACAACAGGAAGCCAAGCAACCCAATTAAAGAGGAGAGGATCTGAACAGACATTTTTCCAAAGACACACAGACGGCCAACAAACACATGAAAAGATGTTCAATATCACCAATCAGGGAATGCAAATCAAAACCACAATACATTTTCAACTTTCACACGGTAGAACAGCTATTATTACAGGTAAGAGATGCAAGTGTCGGCAAAGATGCAGAGAAAAGAATGCGCTGTTGGTGGGAGTGTAACCGTGCAACTGCTACTGAAGACAGTGTGGGGGGTCCTCAGGAAGTTATGACTGTAACTACCATGTGGTCCTGCAATTCAACTTCTGGGTATTTAACCGAAGAAAATAACACTGATTCAAAAAGATATATGCACCCCCATGTTCAATACAGCATGATTTACAATATCCGAGATAGGGAAACAGCCTAAGTGTCCACCAATGGATATATGGATAAAGAAAATGCTGTACACAATGGGACATTACTCAAGTAACCGCATAGAAACTTCCTTTCTTTAACATGACCTTTTCTCCTTTACTTTTGATTCAAGCTGGCCTCATCCAGCACCCTGACTCACCTGGCTCCTCCTCCCTTGCACAACCTCTCCCTTAATCATTAAGCCCGCAAGACAGTAAGGTTCCGGCTAGCATCAGATAATCTTAGGAACAAAGCCTGGGGTCTGCTGACTCCAGAGACAGAGTTTCATCAAACTAGAGATAACATCTAGGCATCAGTTTTGTTTCAGCTACAGCCCCAGAAAAGCGGTGAGACCAGATTAAGCAATGCCATAGCTGACATTAGGACCAGATGCACTGATCAACAGTCTCTGCTCCAGTGCTGACCAGTTAGCAGAGGCCATGCTTCTGATATAACCCTAACTCCCTTAGTCACTGTGACTCATGATTTTCCCCCACAGAACCCATCACCTGGAAGCCATGGAGGAGCCAAGTCTTTAGCATTAGCTGACCTGTCTCCAGGTGGCCACTTCCTAAAAATAAACCCTTACTTTCTTTTTCTTTTTCTTTTTTAAAATATTTTCTTTATTTTTAGAGAGGGGAAGGAAGGGAGAAAGAGAGGGAGAGAAATATCAATGTATGGTTGCCTCTCAAGCGCCCCCTACAGGGGGCCTGGCCTGCAACCAGGCAAGACTGGGAATTGAACTAGCGACCCTTTGGCTCTCAGGCTGGCACTCAATCCACTGAGCCACACCAGTCAGGGCTCTTTTTCTTTTTTTTTAATTGAATTTTTTGAGGTTACATTGGTTAATAAAACTATACAAATTTAAGGTGTACAATTCTATAATACATCATCTGTATACTGTATTGTGTTCGCCACCCCAAGTCATATCTCCTTCCCTCACTATTTATTCCCCCTTTACCCTCTCCTGCCTTCCCCCACCTCCATTTCCTTCTGGTAACGACCATACTGTTGTCTGTCTGTCAACTATTTCTTCTTAATCCCTTAACCCTTTTTACCCAGCTCCCCTTCCACCTCCCCACTGGCAGCTATGAGTTGATTTCTATTTTGTTTATTTTCTTCATAGATTTTGCTTATGAGTGAAATCATTTGGTATTTGTCTCTCTCTGACTGGCTTATTTCCTTAACATAATACTTTCCAGTTCCATCCATGCTGTCACACGGAATACTATTAAACCCTTTCTTTGCCGCAACCCCCTGTTCCAGCGTTACTGGGCCTTGATGTGTGCAGGCAAATGGACCCCTGTAGAAACATTCAGCCATAAAAAAAGTAAAGCTTGCCATTTGAGAAAACATGGACAGATCATGAAGGCATTATGCTGTGATGTAAGTCTGAGAGAAAAGACAAATACCGTATTTCTCCATATGCGAACTCAAACAAGCTGAGCGCACGGACGCACAGGACAGGTGGGTGGGACGGGGGGGGGTGGAAGTGAGTTAAAAGGCACAAACTTCAGTTGTAAAGTAAGTATGCCACGGGGGTGTGCAATGTGTACCACCGTGGGTATAGTTAATAACACTGTACTGCATTAATACAAGCTGCTGAGAGTAAATCTTAAAAGTTCTCATCCCAAGAAAAAAAATCTTGGTGATCGATGTTAACTAGACTTACTGTGGTGATCATTTTGCAATACTATATACAAATAGCAAATCATCGTGTTGCATATCTGAAACTAATGTTACAACAATTACATCTTGACTTAAAAAATAAAAATTAAAAAATCTATAAAAATTAAAATAATGTCCACAGCAGCATTTTACACAAGAGCCCAAAGCAAATGTTCATCAATGGATTAATTTCCTGCAGTATATTAAAACAATTGAGTACTATAAAGCCCTGCAAATGAACTAATGCCAGCTACACAGGGAGAATTTCACAAGGGCTTCTAAAATGCTGGCTAATTTCTACTTCTCGGCCTGAATGGTGGCTACATGGGTGTGCGCGCGCATATATCTAAATAAAGTAAATGACATGTACATTTAAATAGTCTGCTACATATGATACTTTATCCCCATGAAACAAAATCCTAGAGCATATAAATATGAAAAGAATAACAAACGGAACCAGAAAACCAAGCATTTAATCAAAACCAGGAAGAAGTTATAAGAAAAACATTAGTAACTTTCAAAACTATCTCCACCCACTCTGCCACACATAAGTAGTTCTGCATCACTGTCACACCAAGGGTATAGACCTGTGACATGTTACTGTGGCTCGATTCACGAAGCCTCAGAAATGACTACCATCACATGTGAAAGTACTTTTTCTCAGAATGATGTTTTCCATATTCTACGCAAACAACTGCTCCAAAAATTGTTGATAAAACACAGTTCTGTAGTGTGGACTTAAAGAAGTCGAACATGACTGACTTCAAAGGCTTACCTCTGTCACGACAGATGACAATTTCAATCTGAAATGACTTTCTCACTCTGGGCAAAAAGTCTATGGCCATGAATAGAGGTGTCCCTACCTTCTCTGACACCGAGAGCAGACCACTTTTAATACTCCCGCCTTAACTCTTTAAAATGTTATACATCTCAAATCTTCACCTCTAAATTTAGTTTGTGTACAGAATCCTGTTTTACCTGTTCACATTCTCTTCTGAATCTCTCTCTCACCATCAGTTATGGCCGCCAGTGACTAACTCCTCCTACTTCTTCCAACTGTCATTGCACCTCTAAGACGACAAACCTCCAAATTCTAGATCACACTGGTCACCATTTTCAAACCCTGCCCCCAGAAACTTTTTACCAACTTCCCACTCACAACTGTCAGCCCCAGGAAAGCTACCGGAAGTGAGGGGGGAAGGTAACATGAGAATGGTCTGAGTACCATGAATGACTCAGTTATCATTAGGAATGTGCAGGTGGCCTGCTCAGCATCATTTCACGACATCTACAGGAATCTTCAGCCATGTGGCACGAGAGCAGAGAATGCAGATGATGATGGGCCGCCTGCCTGAGAGCAATACCGTGAGGTCAACAATCAGAGTCAAGATCTTCCCAAGAGTAAATATTTATTCTCCATTTTCACAACACTTCTGAAATTATAGTTCAAAAAACAGGGTGACTAGGGGGTTTCCTCGGGACAGTTAAGGACTAGGGACACAAAGACCGGGTAAGTCCACTCTGAGAGGCACCCCTCAAGTCTTTCCTTTGCTCCTACTTCCACTGTCACCCCAGCTACCACAAAAGCTTCCTCTTATTTGTCTTCCCTTATCTCTCTTACCCCACATCTAAAGCTTCTATAATTTTCCCAAAGGAAGGCTCTATATAACTACTTGATTAGAAAGGGATACCCATGACCTACTGCAAACAACTAACAACGGGCCCAGTATTCAACATCACCCCAGTTTCTTTCCCGTCTCTCTTCCCCGTGGCCCCTCTCCATGCTCCTCCCACTTAGAGTGCACCCCAAATGTTAAGTCCTGCTCTCTTTTAAACCCTGGGGCACCTTTTTTTTTGTATCTCCCTCGTGGAACTTACTTTACTCTGCTTTTTTGGGGGTTAAATGTCTCTTATTCCTCTCACTCTCCCCATTAGATGCTAAAAATTTTTAGAAGAGAAACTATCTTGCTTATTGTTGTGCTCCTGTCAGCGCAAAGTACACGAGTTCATGTTAAGTACACAAAGTGATAAAATAAAGCCGTATCTGTACTGTTTCACTCAAATGGTGTAAAACTTTGGTAATATTTGCTAAATCCTAATCTCCAGCTCAGTTTCCTGAGACGTCATGCATAATCTAGTATGGTTGTCTTTTCATTAAAAAATTCTGTTGGAATGCTGTACTTTTCCTCTACAGGGGGGTAGACTGTCCAATAGATCAAAGGGAAGTAATACATAGCTTAAAAATGCTTTTTATTGTGCTCATAATCTACTGAATACATGACTCCCAGATCAATTCTAGCTGTACTTGTATATTTATTTGCATAAATTGGGTATTAAGTCTCTTAGTGGCTGTTTGGCGTTTCAGAATCTAGTGTATAGTTACTCTATTTATGTAATAAGTATCATCCACACATTGTCCTTGTACCATTAGTAGACACATACAATGTGACTCATCATGACATACGGGACAAATAAAAAAGGTCTAATATATTTGTAGTTGGACTCTAAATAGGAGAGGAAAAATATAACAAGACAATACTTGAAGAGATAATGGCTGAGAATCTCCAAAACAGCTAATGTCAGACCACAGAAATACCACTAATCTCAAAAAGAGTAAATACAAAGAAAGCCACACTGAGGCACATCATAATTACGTGGCTAAAAATTCCAAGGGAGAGCCCTCGCTGGCATAGCTCAGTGGATTGAGCTCGGGCTGCGAACCCAAGTATCGCAGGTTCGATTCCCAGTCAGGGCACATGCCTGGGTTGCAGGCCATGGCCCCCAGCAACCATACATTGATGTTTCTCTCTCTCTCTTTCTCCCTCCCTTCCCTCTCTAAGAATAAATAAATAAATCTTAATAAATAAATAAATCTTTAAAAAAAAGAATGTAGAGATTAGTTTAAAAAAAAAATTCCAAGGGAAAAAAGATGCATTGCCTTCAGAGGCAAAACAGTGAAAGTGACAGCTGACTTTTCAACAGAAATAGTGGAAACCAGAAAATAACAGAATATTTTCAAAGAGATGAAAATACCACTGGGTTGGCCAAAAAGTCTGTTCATTTTTTTTCCCCATAAATAACTTTATTCTCCATTTCCACCAATAACTTTATTAACTTAGATATTTTGAGTATGTCGACTATCTCCCATGTGGTATAACATTGATTGTTCTCAATTAATGTCTCGATTTGATCGCTGTCAACTTCAGCTGGTCTCCCTGACTGTGGAGCATCATCCAGCATGAAACCTCGCAAACCACTTTTGAACATTAGATCAATCACAGCACCGTCTCCATATTGCACAAATCTTTTTTTGCATTTTAGCTACATTTTTACTCTTCTTGAAATAATAAAGTATAACATGCAGGAAATGCTTATTTTATCTTCAATAATAAAAGTAGCTACACAAAAATCACCAAATTTTTTTTATTTTTTTTAAATGTATACTGATATGACAGCTGTCACACAATACAATCAAACAAAATTGTTTTGAATGAAGTTAAAAACAACTACGTGCTACTAGAGCCATCTTACAGAAAAAAACAAACTTTTTGGCCAACCCAATAGAATATGAGTTGGTGAACTTTTTCTATTAGATCCAAGTAGTAACTGTTTTAGGTTCTGCAAGCCGTATGTAGTTCCCACTCCAAATAATCAACAGTCATTGTACCACAAAAGCAGGCACAGGCAAAACAGAGAAAAGGTCACAGCTGTCTTCCAATAAAACCTGATTATGAACACAGAAATTTGTATTTCATATAATGTTCATATGATAAAATACCCTTCTTTTGATTTTTTCCCCCTCAACCATTAATAAATGTTGCAGGTAACCTAATCAGCACTGTTTCATGACACCTTATAGGAATCTTTAGTCACTTTGCATGGACTGAAAGTAATGGGTCATCTATGTCTGAGATAAATACCAAATACTAATACTAAATAGCAATGCTAAAAACCATTGTTGGCTGTGGGCCACACAAAAACAAGGCGGCAGGCCATTTGACCCGTGCGCCCTAGTCTGACATTCTGAAGTAAAGGGTGACTACTAAATAATGTGATGTGTTAGGTATTATTACTGCTATCAAAGGATACACTCCAAACAGAAAATTCAACCTAGTGCAGCCACGGCTGGTGTGGCTCAGTGGACTGAGTGCCTGCCTATGACCTTGAAAGGTCTCCAGTTCGATCCCTGCGCAGGGCTCATGCCCGGGCTGTGAGCCAGGTCCTCAGTTAGGGGTGTGCAAGAGGCAACCAATGGATGTTTCCCTCAAACATCAGTGTTTCTCTTCTTCCCCCTGCCTCACTTCCCCTCTCCCTAAAAATAAATAAAATCTTTAAAAAGATGGTAAGATGACACTTAAATCCAACTGTGCCCTTAATTAATTATAAAGTAAATAAAAACAAAGAAGTCTCTGTCAGATTTGATTAAAAAAAGATCCAACCACATGCCACTTACATATTTACTATATGACAAATCAACTAAGTCAGATTCGATTTAAAAACATGATTCAACTATATGCACTATAAATAGAAGAACACAAATAGACGGAAACAACACGAATGGAAAAAGATGCACCATAAAATCACTAATCATAAAAAGGTAGGTATGGCTCTGTTTATATCAGACAATGATCATAAGCAAGAATAAAGAATGACATTCCAAAATGACAGAGGGGTAAACTCATCAGGAAGACAGAACATCTGTACACATGCACACACTCAGAAATGCGTATGTACTCAGTAACACAGCTTCAAACTACAAACGACTAAAAACGACAGAACTAAAGCAAGGAATGGACAAATCCTCATTCATACTGCCAATCAAGTGTCACAACAGCATGAAGACATTTTCAGAAATACAAAGGCTCAAAAACTGTATTCCTCACATGCCCTTTCTCAAGAAACTACTAACAGTGTACTCCAATAAGACGACAGTAATCCGAAAAGACAAGACAGGGAAGGGAGCCAAGGAAACCCCCGAGAGGGGTCTGAAGGAGACTGCAGGATGGCGATGATGCCCAACTGCTCGCTGCACCACCTGGAACGGTGTGGTTCAAGAGGAAGGCATTTCCGGTGCTGTCGCCAACGAGATGCCCGCAACCTCTGTGTGCCACCTTTGCGGGACGCCTGGGTAAGCCTGGCCCAAACTCCTAGATCTGTCCTTGGTTTGGCTTATCCTGACCAAGTGCTGATGGCATCTACCTGTCCCCTGCACAGCAGGCTGCCTTTGATCACGTGAGGCTATCCATTCCATCCCACAGAAGTAAGCTGGCAGTTGACTGGTGACCTGAGAAGCAGAAAAGAGCGAGCAGCCCACTCACTCTAACTATATTCCTGCTAGACCTAACCGACACTTGGACCCTGCCAGATGGCCCAACCTTACGTTTTCCTATGTTCCTCATGACCTTGCCAGTGACTTTTCCAAACGGGATTTTTGTAAACCCAGAGATTCTATTCAGCTCACCTTCTCCTAGAAGCCTTTGTCCGATACCAGCAACACTTCTGCACACAACTGCACTTGCGCTTGCTTGGTAAGTCTGCTACACTGCTGGGGGCGCAGGAAGACTATCAGTCTGCACCACCACCAGAAGCCCACGAGTGGCTCCGCTCTCTCTAGCTAACACTGGCTGATGTTATTTAAAACAACAACAACAAAACCCTCCACCAATCAGACAGAAAATTATGCAAAACAAGGCAACGTAAATTCCAGCTATAGTTTTTCAAAACTGAATTTTATATGGACTAGAGATACATACATAAGTGGTAAAATCTTTCAGAACTGCAAAGGAATGATTAACATAAATATAAAGATACTAGCCACTTAACAGGAGGGTTCAATCAGAGAATGTGTCATAAAAAGAGATAATGGACAATGAGACTACTGGTCAAGATGGCAGAGTAGGTATCTGCTGTGCTCACCTCCTCCTCCAGCCACATTAGAATTCCTCTAACTAAGGATATAAAGAAACAGCAATGGGGTCCTGGCTGGTATAACTCAGTGGATTGAGCATGGGCCTGCGAAGCAAAGGGTCACTGGTTCAATTCCCAGTCAGGGCACACGCATGGGTTGCAGGCCAGGTCCCCAGTGAGGGGTGTGTGAGATGCACCACACATTGGTGTTTTTTGTTGGAGCCAGAAACAGGATGCGTTTTTAAGGAACAATGAACAAAGAAAACTCAGTGCACCAGGGCAGAAACTAATGTTGAGAGCAAAAAGCATTTTGAGGGTCAAAGGGCTAAGG
>PVIA01019175.1:0-11127 GCA_004024845.1 Tonatia bakeri | reverse complement strand
CCCTCCCGTCCGCCACGACATGGCCAGATTTGTGTTTGAAATGACCACTCTGGGTGGAGTAACGTGGTTCACGGGCGCCAATCACAAGCCTCAGGGAATTAGGCGGCAGATCGCAAGGTAAAAACACACATCCATTTTTTCCCCCAGAGTTGCTAGATTCCTCCTGGAACCCACTGTGCTTAGGAGGACTCTGTGCTCCTTGAACGGAGCCGTGTTTCTGATTTTAAAGGAGAATGGGGCTGCCCAAGTGAGACCAGGGTTGCTCTGGGGGCGGTGCGAATGGAGCTGTGGACGGGGCATGCGCTTGATGGTGGGGTTGATACTAAAGCAAGGGTCAGTGGTGCCAAGCTGGGGTGCCCTGAGATGCCAGGGCCATTGCCCGGCCCTCCAATGCATGCTTCAGCCCCTGAAGGGCACTTAGGCCTTGCCTTTCTGATGTGACCCGAGAAACCCGGTTTTATTCTGGGCGCGGGGGGGGGAGCAGACCCCACTTCGTGCCTGCCCAGATCGGCCCACCCACCTGAGCTTCCCACCTAGACTCATTGGCTGACACGGGTGGGGCTGTGGACCTCTGCACGAGTGTTACCTCCAGGATAATGATTTAAAAGCTGCAGATGCCTGCGTCTTCCCGCAGACCCCTGAGTCAGACCTCCTTTGGGACGGGGGACAGCACCAGGAACTCAGAGAACCAGCACCTTCGGCAACGGCATCTTAGGCACACTGTGCTGGCTCCCTGTGGCTGTGGTAGGAGAGGATCCCTGACCTGGTGGCTTGAAACACCACAAATACATTCTCTCAGCTTTGGAGGCCATAAATGCAAAGACCAAGGTGTGGGCAATGCCACACCCCCTCCTGCTGCTCTAGGGGAGGGTCCTTCCCTGCTTCCTCCAGCTTTTGGTGGCTGCTGGCCTTCCTTGGGCCAATTGTATCTGCAGAGGTCCTTTTTCCAAAGGAAGCATTATTTATGGTTTCCAGAGATTAGGACTCAGTACCTCTGGGGGACCCCTTTCTAGCTTGCCACATATCAGGTTCAAAAATCACTAATGTGTTGGCCCTGGCCCGGTAGCTCAGTTGGTTGGAGCGTCATCCCTATGTACCAAGGTTGTGGGCTTGATCCTTGGTCAGGGCACATATAAGCATCAACCAATGAATGTGTAAGTAGGAGGAGCAACAATTAAAAAAAAAATCACTGATGTGGCCCACACCTTGGGGTAGAGTGGGCCCATGGCATTGGAGCCACAAAAGAAGGGGCCAATACGAGGTCGCAGAGCCCATGACTCCCTCCTGACATTAGAACCAAAGAGCCCGGGTTCCCAGGAATGAGGGGCAGCTGACCTGTGCTGAGTGCTTCTTCTGTACTAATCTGAGCAAATGACATCTGTCACATCTGTCACATCACTCTTCCAAACAAGCTTACGAGGTGGGTCCTGCTATTTTCTCCCATTTTACAGATGAGAAAATGAAGGGGAGTGGGGGGTTGAACTTCTTGTCGAAGGTGACAGAGCCAATTGCTGGTGGAACTGGGATGGAAACACAGGCAGAGGGCAGAACCTCGTGTGTGGCCGGAATGGCGTCCGCTTGGGTTTGCTCTGATCCACTCCTCGAATCACCCCTTTCTGGCACCTCTTTCTACTGTGCAAATATGGAGCCAGGCTTGTCTGGAAAGAAAGGAGGCCCGCGGAACCCCCCCGCCCCCACCTGCTCAGCCCCACAAAGCCTCGGTGAACCCTCGCCTTGCACTGCGGACTGTGTCTCAGCCCTTGGGCCCAAAGGGGGGCAGGCAGGTCTTGCATGGGTGGGGGAGGGGGGCAGCTGAGATCCTAATGAATTTCTTAGGTTGATGGATGGTCTGGGAGGGAACCTGGAAGTTCCCAGCCTCCAAATCGCCTGCCGAGAGGCAGACAGGGAAGGTGGGGCCGGTTCATTCGCACCTTGGGTACATATTTGCTCCTGGCCATGACTCACTTCCCTGTGGGCAGGGCCTTGGGTGAAAAGTTTACCTGCTCCACCTCCCCCCACCCTGCCTTATAGCTCCCCTCCCAGCGGGCCAGCACCCTGCAGCCCTGGGGTTCTGAGAGCACCAAGCAACCCTGCCCTCCCGTCCTCTCCACGTGCACCCACAGCCATGGCAGCCCTGGCAGCCCGCGTCTCCAAGCAGCGGGCGGCCGCTGAAGGCCTGGGCTCCAACTGGAAAGCTGTGAAGTACCTGGGCCAGGACTTCGAGACCCTCAGGCAGCAGTGCTTGGACTCAGGGGTCTTATTTAAGGACCCAGAGTTCCCAGCATGCCCATCAGCCTTGGGCTACAAGGACCTTGGACCCTGCTCCCCCCAAACTCAAGGCATTGTCTGGAAGCGGCCCCCGGTAAGGAGACAACCTCGTTGTCAAGTGTTGGACAGGATGCAGGGCCCTTGCTTGTGGCTGGAAGTAATTTAGGGGGAAGACGTGGTTCTGGGTCCTAAATTCCCGATCCCGTGTGTCAGAACACCTCTCTCCCATTGAAAATCTTTCCCAGAGGCGCTGAGGTTGGAGGGAAGAGAATGCATGGGCGTTGGGACCAGGCAAGTTAGCTTTGAATCCTGGCTCTGCCCGAGTGGTCTCGGACAGCTCACCTCTGCAGGCCTCAGTTTTCTCATCTGTAAAATGGTGCTACTGGCACCTTATTTCTCAGGGTTGATATGAGGACTGGAGACAAAGCTCAGAGCACAGTGCCTGGCCCAAATCAGGCACAGATGGCATGGTGGTAAATGTATAGGCCCCTGGGCCAGCGCACATGGAGCAAGTCAGTGCTTGGTGTAAATGGCGACATCAACGCAGAAAGGTGCAGGGTTGCTTAAGGTCATGAACTGTGTCATTGTCCCACCTGGGCTGGTGAGTGGAGGTGGGTGGGGCTGTGGGTCTGTGAATGCAGATGAAACTCAGGGGCTCCTGGATGAGGTCAGTGGTCCCACCCCAAACTCAAGGGCAGAGAATGGAGAGCCATCCTCCCAAAACCTATGTCCGTGACCTACCACCAGGGGGCGCCTGTCAAGGGACTGAGCCTCAGGGATAGGAGCCCCCAGGCAGAGTGGCATTGAGGATGGAGGTAATCTGTTCAGCGCTGGGCTGAGTCTGTGGCCACCTCCCTGGTGATGATGAAGGAGGTGGTGGCAGCCCCGGGTCTCTTGAAGGTGCACAGCCCGAGCTCCTGAAACGCCCAGTGTGGGCTGTCATTCTGGTCTAATGCCCCTGGGGAGCGTGCTTCCAAGTTGCCATTATCACTGAGAATATTCGGTTGGAGTCACTTCCTGTCTTGGTTCCTACTGGTGCCTGTTTCCCCTGAACCCATTCATCAGAGGGGGACATGAGCAAGGCTCGCGCAACGTGCGCTGTGACCCTGCCCTGAGTCACAGCCCCTGTCATTGCTGAAGAGACTAGATTGTTACTCAGAAAGACAAAAATGGTGCCCCGAGTGTGGGCAGGTGTGTGTGTGTGGGGGCTGCTGGCCTCTTTTAAGCCTCTTCCGCTGTCAGATTACTTTGTATCTCTGGTCTGAGTTGCCACAGAAGTTTAGCCACACAGAGACAACTTCGGGAATGTTCTCAGTCTCAACAAGGCTGAGATGCCGTCTCCTTAGGCGGCAGGACATTGCCTGGGCCCTGAGAGATTCACATTAGTCATGGTGGTTTTTTCCTGGGAGAAGGGGGTGCATTTTGAATTATGCTAAAAATAACATGTGGTAAAATGGACATCCCATCGACTTATAATCCTCTTAGCGCCATTCTGGCTATAACCCCTGAACACGTTTCTGGCCTTTGCAAACTGCTCTGTCTTCCAAACTGAACCCGGAATTTTAGCAGAACTTGGTAGACTTAAGGGATGTGAGTCTTAACGAGCTTATGTCACACGATCAGCGTGACATGGGTCACTGACGGTACAGCTCAGAGGAGTGGTTTGGGAAGTGTCAGCCTGTCCCATTGTTAGGAGTTGAAGCCATGGTGCGGGTGGCGTCCCCAAGAGAGAATGCTTAGGGCAGGCCATGGCTGGATGGAGCGGGGTTGCTGCAGGGGGCTGAGAACCTGGCCAGGGGGTCTCTGACCCTTAGGAGTGAGCCGAGTGGAGGAGCCCTTGGAGGGGCCTCTGGAGAAGCGAGGAGAAAGCCAAGGGCGCGTGAGGCTGCAGGAGCAGAGGGTGGAAAGCCTTCAGCAGTAACTTGAAGGGCGCACCATCAGTGAGCCCCTCGGCTGCTTCGAGGTCTGAATTCGGTGACCCTAATATGGTCTTCACCCCTGTGGCCACTGCCCCTGGATATCTTATGACTTGTGTTTTGTCCCAAATTGCTTCCAGGAGTTGTGCCCCAGCCCCCAGTTTATCACTGGCAGAGCCACACGCACAGACATCTGTCAGGGCGGTCTCGGTGAGTAAGTGGGGACGGTCCGGCTTGTCTGGGGGCAGGGTGGCGTGTGTGTGTGATGAGTGACATCAGATGAAGCTGTTGGACTGGACCGACTGCAATCACCTTTAAATGGCCATAATTTTCCCTGTAAAATGGCCATGTCTGTACAATTAGCTGTCCTAATGGACACTTTTGTAATTACTAAGAAAACAAGGATCCTATCTTTCTAGCCAAACTTCCTTTCACAGGCCCAGAATTTTAGGATTAAGAAGACCCTCCCCTTCCCAAATCACATATTCCCTCCAATCGGGGGCAGTTAAGCTTTGGAAATAATGTGTTTTGTTTGATAAGTTCTAACCTCAAGTCAGACACTCTCGATCCCCTAACCAAGCCTCACCGTCGAGTTGGGCCACACTGACATTTTAGGGGACAGCATGGCTCTGAGTGGAAGTCTGGGGGCTTCCAAACTGCCCTCCAGTGGCAGCTGCAAAATATGAAACTGGAAATGAAAGCAACAGGGAGATGAGCGCTATGCCTGGTGCACGCCAGTGGAGCAGACACAATCTCAGCATCCATGGGATCCACTGACCTTTCTCTCTCAGGAGGTTCCCCCTCCGTGTCCCGGCCAGGAAAGCCTGATTGCAACCTGCTGGAAACCGTTTTGATTTTGGAAAATCACAGGGTGCTTTGCTTTAAATGCCTCCAATGTTCTCTCCTTTAAAGAGTACAGCAAATATCCCTGCAGCCGGAGCTCATGAAGGGCGAGGACAAAGCAGTGAGAACAATTCAGGGCGCCACATGCAAATGTGTGCCCTGTCCCCCAAAACCTCGGCCTTTGCGTCAGGGCTCACAGGGGGCACTGAGCCAACCTTTCCGGTCCTGAGTGCATGGCGAGCCTTTCTCTCCCCACCGAACGCTCCGCCTCATTCCGTATGTGTCTCACGGAAGCACAACTTCCCATCCATGCTTTTAACAGCTCCTCATTAGCGGTGTTTTCAGTTTGGAAAAGGTATTTAATGAGTGCCTTTGAATTGATCACTTGGATAGGGCTTCCTTTGAATAGTTTTAAGCGAGGAGAAAAGAGGGTTTCTGAAAAGAGGCCGGAGCGTTACCATGGTGAGCACGTGCTGCTGATGGCCTGGGTGCGCGGCTGCTGGTGGCTGGGAGTGCAGGAAACAACTGAAACCGACCTGCAGAATCCAGCTCCCACCCAAGTGTAGGGGCCTGGCCATGGGGGCCACCCTGGGCGAGCCGAGCTGCCGAGGTGGTGGTTTTTTTGTTCTTGCTGTTTTTAATCAGGATCATTGGAACCTCTTTTTAAGTTTATTCATTTATTAGTTTTAATTTTCCATGACAGTGGGCAGTCACCATGATGTTAGTTTCAGGCGTATGGCATAGTGGTTAGACATTTATGTAACTTACGAAGTGACCTCCCCACCCCCTGCCCCATCTGTCTTGCACCCACCTGGCACCGTACCTAGGTATCACAATATTACTGACCCGCTCCCCTGTGCTGTGTTCTGAGGCAGTGGTTTTCAGTGCACAGAGCCAAGAGGGGCCGTGGAGTACGACTTCCTGAGGGGCCAGGCCCTCGGGACCACAAGGAGTCTGGACAAGCAGAAAGTGGGTGCCCCACCGTGCCAGAGTGGGAGCTCATGGCTGGGTCACAGCTGCCTGTGTGGCCGTGAGATCTGAGCCAGGGCTGGCTCTGAACCGTGGTGGCTTGTGGCGAGATTAGGAGGAGAGATTTCTCACCCAAGAGCAAGGCGGTGTCACACGGTACTTGGTGAGTCGGGGCGTGCTGTGGATTAATGTCTGTGGAATGCTTGGTTGGCTGTTCAGAGTACAATGCAGTGCAGTGGGGTCTGCTTGAGGTTAAAAAAATTATTATCATTATTTTTCAACAGTTGATCTATATAATGAAAATGACACTTCTTTTATAGAGCTTTGTGTTGCTATTGTATTTTATGATGATTCTGAATACACACAGTTGAAAAATTAAATTAACTGGAGGTTCACAGTGAAAATCTACTCCATTGCTCACTGGCCTGCAACCACTCAAATAAATCTTTTCTGTGTTCCTTTATGCAAAGTCAAGCCAATCTAAATACATATTCTAGTTTTTACCCTTTCTTGCGTGGAAGGCAGTGTACTATAAACGCTGTTCGGCACCTTGCCATTATTTGCTATTATTTCATTTAGGAAAATATTTTGGAGCCTTGGCTGGGTGGGTCAGTTGGTTGAAGCATCATCCTGTACACCAAAAAACAAAGGTTGTGGGTTTGACTCCCAGTCAGGGCACATGCCTCAGTTGCAGGTTTGATCCCTGGTCGGGGTGCATAGGGGAGGCCACTGATCGCTGTTTCTCTGTCACGTTGATGCTTCTCTCCTCCCTGCCGCCCTTCATCTCTCTCTGAAATTAAGAAATGTAACCTCAATGAGGTTTAAAAAAAAGAAAGAAAATATCTTGGAGATCTTCTCATCTTAGTGGATGAGAGCTTTGTTCTTTTGTAACCACTTAGAGTCCTGTGTTTTGTTGCGACTGATGGGCCACAACTGATTTGTCCGGTCTCCTGATGGACACTGGTATTATTTTCTCTTTTGTAAAAAGCGTCATGGAGGCCCCGGCTGGTGTAGCTCGGTGGATTGAGCAGGGGCTGAGAACCAAAAGGTTGCTAGTTCAATTCCCAGTCAGGGCACATGGCTGGGTTGTAGGCCAGGTCCCCAGTAGGGGGCACAGGAGAGGTGACCACACATTGATATTTCTTTCCTTCTCTTTCTCCTTCCCTTCCCCTCTCTCTAAAAATAAAAATAAAATCTTTTTCAAAAAAGTGTTGTGAGGACGTCCTTCTCTCTCCATCCTATTGGGCATCAGCCTGTCCGAGTGTGGTTCTGTGCCCCCACACAGCAAGCCACGCTTCTGCTGTTCGTCCACCTGCAGGGAAACGTGGAGACAGGTATGGTGCTGCCGATAGTTGTAAAAAGGCATTGAAACCGGAAACCGCTTTTGGTGTAAATGGGCCCGAAGGATGTCACTCTACAGCCTTAGATGACTGCGGTCTCTGAGAAAAGTAATTGTGATGCTAGCTGCTTGCAGGAAGAAGGAGTGGATTTTCTCCTTTAACAAGGGAGGAACAGGGACTTCCAGAACCTAGACAGAAATGCAAGGGCTTTCTGAATTACAAACACTGCGGTGGTTATCCAAACTTCTGATCTAGTGGTGGCTTATTTCCCACGCTGAGCAGGATCAGCAGCAAGATGAGCTTTCCTTTGAAGGGTTTGGTGAGGACTGGGGTTTCTCTCTCTTTATCCAGCCTTCCCTGCCTATTTTTCCCTCTCAATCTTTTTTTTTTTTTAAGATTTTAATTTATTTATTTTTAGAGACAGGGGAAGGGAGGGAGAAAGAGAGGAGAGAAACATCAGTGTGTGGTTGTCTCTCACATGCCCCCCACCCCCTTACTGGGGACCTGGGCCGCAACCCAGGCGTGTGCTGGTTCGATTCCTGACAGGCTGGCACTCAGTCCACTGAGCCACACCAGCCAGGGTTCCCTCTCAGTCTTATTATATCCGTGTGTGTTTTGTGCTCCTGTGAGCTGATCCCTTCCATGCTCCTTTCTGCCTTGACCTGATTTTTCTCTTCACCTCTGGAGGCTTGGTGTCATTCTCATCTTCGTTGTCTTTATCGAACAGAGTGTTATATCCTGCGTTCTTGTCTCGGAAAGGGAACGGTTGGCCCACTTCCCATATCTCTAAAGGCAAAGAACCAACAGCGATGACAAATTGTGGTGACATCTGTGACACAGCCCTCACGGTTATTTTCCTCTGTGAGTCAGCGGCGCCCTCTGGGAGGGCCCTGCCCTTCTGGAACAGGGGCCAGGTACACCCCGCTCTCAGCAGTGGGGACTGGGGCCAGCATCTTTCAGAGCACTCTTCGAGAACCTTTTGATCTGTAGCCTCCTTCAAGGACTGTTGCGAATTCAATCAAATCACTAGGGCCGAATGGTTACATTTAATGAGCAATCAGAGGAAGCCTCAGTGAACTTAAAGGGCCAAACCCACTGTTTGATTCTGGAAAGCACAGAGCCAGACCTCCAGGAAGCAGAAAAACAGCAGGCAACAGTTTCCTGCTGCTCAGTCCTATGCAACATCAAACAAGTTTGCTTTTGCCAACAGGGTCTTATCCTACTTGTGAGGGTTCCCCTTCTTTGTGTCACATATTTTCTCTTTATCTTTATTCTTAGTGCTCAGTGCCCTCCTGGTTGATCCCACTATCATCACTGTCCTGTCTACTATGAGGAAAAGGCCCAAGATAACCATTTGCACTTTAGTATGAATTTGAGCCAGTGGGTTATGAGCCCTGTTTTAAGAAGAGCATGAAAGAGTTCTATTGTTACATCTTTTGTTACACTACCCCTCACTAATTTATTTTTATTTATTGACTTTTAGGGAGAGAGAGAGAGGCAAACATTGACTTGTTCCACTTATTTAAGCATTTGCTGGTTGATTCTTTTATGTGCTCTAACTGGGGATTGACCCTGCAACTTTGGTATGTTGGGATGATGCTCTACCCAACTGAGCTCCCCGGCCAGAGCTAACCCCTCACTAACATATTTCCTTTTGGCATGAATGCAGGTCACAAAGCACAGTAATAGAAATCACAGATTACTTTCCTATCACATTGCCCTTGTTGCAAATATCTCAGAGTGCCACGCCTACTGATCACCACCTCATAATTATATTGTTTATTGGGCTCTACCTCAAATCTTCTATATGACATTAATAAAGACACACAAATCTTACTATATTTTTCAAGACATATTTTGATAACTATCTCAATATACTTTTTATAGTCCTATTTATTATTTTATGCATTTAGAAACATTATTCTGAGATCGGTCATGACCTCACCGCACTGCCAAAGGCCCCATACACAGGAATGTTAGGTTCCTTCTGCCAGGGTCTTTGGAGAAATTGTGTGGTCGATATTATTATTATTATTATTATTATTATTATTATTATTATTTTGATGAACCCCAGCCACACCTGCACTGCCTGCTGGTTGAACTGCTTTCTCTGTGCCTGCCTGCCCGCCACCCTGGCCAGGGCCCTCTCTGCCTGAGTTTTGCTTCTTTTCTCTCTCCTTTCCCATCTCTTTGACCTTGGGCACTGCACGGAGGGCATGTTTCCAGCCTAACGACACCTGGTTTTCCGTCCACCACACCCCGCCGGGCTCCCGGGCTCCCAGGCATTTTTACATCTGAGTTCATGACCTTGTCTCTTAACCTGTTTGAGGCTGGGAGGGCGTCCTCACCTTGCCATGGGCCCTCCATCCTCCCGTGTGTAATGTCTGATGCCCTCGAAGGACCTGCGTGTTCATTGGGAAGCCTCAGGATTCCAGTTCCAATTTGGGAAAGCCAGACAGACTATTTCCAGTCGTTTTTGGAGAGGACATTGGACAGCCTGCCCCAGCCCAAACAGAGAAGGACTGCGTTGTACTCACCAGGTGGATTTCAGCCTCGGCCAGAGCAAACGAAGCTCAGCCCTCGTCTCTGCATTTCTTTCTCCATTCCATCATGTCTTATTTTTGTGTCCAAAGGGCATTCGAACTCTAAACTTGGCCAGCACACCGTTTCCTTGAAACTGGCTCTGAGATGTTTTTACGTGAGGCCCAAACTTACCAATGTTTTTCCCTCTCCAGGGGACCAATTCCATTTTCACAATGTACTAAAAAAATTTCCCCTCTACGTAGCATTAA
This sequence comes from Tonatia bakeri, assembly GCA_004024845.1. Taxonomy (NCBI): domain Eukaryota; kingdom Metazoa; phylum Chordata; class Mammalia; order Chiroptera; family Phyllostomidae; genus Tonatia; species Tonatia bakeri. The sequence goes on along the minus strand of PVIA01019175.1, from coordinate 999 downwards.
TGGTCTGGTCCTGGTGGGGTGCCTCAGTTGGTTGGAGTATCGTCCCGGGTTTGATTCCTGGTCAGGGCACATGCCTAGGTTGCGGGTTCCCTAGTTGGGGCACATAGGGGAGGCAACTGATTGGTGTCTCTCTCTCTCTCTCTCTTCCTCTCTCTCTTTAAATCAATAGAACATATCCTCGGGTAAGGATTAAAGAAAAATAAAGGTCTGTTTTTACACTAAGGGGGAATAGCAGGAAGTCTGAAAGCAGTTTCATGTCCGAGCCCTTGTCCCTTCAGCAGTGGCTGAAATCGGGTCAGAATTGGCCTGGGCAGCCTCATGGGCAACTGGGAGGAACCTGGAAGTCATTTGAATCAGTTCCCTCAGCTGTGCAGTTTTTTTGTTTGTTTATTTTTTGCCTCTTTTCTCCCCACTGATAACATAGAGGGTGAAGCAAGGTGGCCTCTGATTCAGACGAGGACCAGCCAAGAGCTGCCCTCGGCCGAATGCTGCGTGGTCTTCAAGGGCCTCCAGGCCCAGCGGCCCCTCTCTGCCGTCAGGTCTGCTGTCAGGTCTGCGGGCAGCTTCTGGGTAACCATGGGAACCGGGAAGCGGTGAAGTGAGCCGGTCAGTGGGGAAACGCCAAAGTGGATTATTTAGTGCATTTTATTATATACAGCACAGCTCACAAGGAGTGATTTGGAGGAGATGAAAATTATGGCTGCCTTGAGGGGTCACACCGCCATTGCTCAGAAAATACCAGTGAGATTTGGGGCCAGGAATGTCGTCCCTCTCAGGAGTACCCCTGCATCTTCTCCGCCCGCCCTTCCCCCAGGTGCCTCACCTCTGCCTTCCTCTCTGCTGAGCTCAAGGGCCCTTCTTTTCTTCTGTCGCTTGTTTCCTGAACCTGCACTGCCCAGCTGGCTCACTTCTGCTACCTCTACCTCCACCCCTACTTCTACCTCCACCTCCACCCCTACTTCTACCTCCACCTCCACCCCTACCCCTACCTCTTCCCCT
>PVIA01019174.1:0-11122 GCA_004024845.1 Tonatia bakeri | reverse complement strand
TTGCACCGTCTGGCCTGGGGTGGGATCACTCGCTCACAAGAAGTCCCCCTGGTTTTCATCCACCATACGTGAATGTGGGACTCCCCCAGCTCCCTGCTGCCACACTGTGTCCTCTCCACTCTGGCTCCCCATCTCCACCCTCCTGCCCGTCTGGGTGAATGTGGCTTCTTTAAACCCTTGGTTGTCAGACTTCCATACAATTCAATTTTCTGGCAGTTCTGGGTGTTTCTTGTTTTGAAATTAGTTGTGATCCTTCTTATGGTTGTACAAGGAGGCAAATCGGGTCTACCTACACCTCCATCCTGACTAGAAGTCCCCCTCTGGGTTTCCTAGGCTCCTGCTCACACAGACCCAGGTGGGAGTTGGAGGACAGTAGGAGTTGGGTAATAACAATAATAATGTCAGATACATATATTCCTTCGGTGCTGGATACTGTTCTCTTTTATCTGTGCTGTCTCATGTAATCCTCATGGCAACCTGCTGAAAGTGCTCACCTTGCACCTGATAGCCTTACTGGAAACACATCATACACCCATCTGCAGGGGACTAGATAAATAAATTATGTCATATTGATGGCAATCGAAATGAGTGAATTGCAACTATGTGCAACAACTTAGATGAGCCTTATAAACATAATGCTAAGAGAAAGAGACACAAGAATACATGCAGTATGATTCCACTCGTATATAATTCAAAAATAGGCAAAACTATTCTCTATTATATTGGAGATATACATACTATATCTATATATCTCTGTGTGTGTCAATAAAGAAAAGCAAGAAGCTCTAGCCAGTGTGGCTCAGTCGGTTGGAGCATCATCCCGCAACTGAAATGTTGTGAGTTCAATTTCCAGTCAAGGCACATACCTAGGTTATGGGTTTGATGCCCGGTCAGGGTGCAGGCATGTGTGACCTCCTTCCAGACATGTGTGATCCTTGCTCTGGGCACTGATTCCTGGTCCGAGTGTGTATGGGAGGCGACAAATTGATGCTTCTCTCTGGCATCAATGTTTCTCTCTCTCTCTCCATTCCTCTCTCTCTAAAAGTGATGAAAAAAATGTCCTCAGGTGAGATTTAAAAAAAAGAAGAAGAAGAAGGAAAGCAAGGATATGAATAGCATAAAAAAATGATTACTGAAGCATTAAAAAGGAACCCAGTGGTCTAGTGTTCATTTTGTAATTCTCTCATTTTTGTCTTATGCACTTTTCTGTGTATTCACTATAATGTATAATTGTTTAACATTATAAGCCAAAGCTAGGACTGCACCCCACTGTCAGACCTGCCCTAAGGGACGTGCTTCAGGAGCAAGGGCCGTGGTCTCAGGAGGCGCGTCCGATCTACACGAGGAAATGCTGAGCAAATCAGATAGTGAGCAAGTGAGGAAGCCAGACAAGACCTATCATAGAAAATGACAGAATTTGAGGGTGCAAATGAAAAGGACAGACCTAAAATACAGGACAAAAGTAAGTCAGGCAGGAGAAGAGGACCAGCACCAAGTGTTCTGAGCTCTCATTCAAGAAGGAGGTTAACATATTGTTCACCAATGCATTCCGTTCAACTACATGTGCATTGTTTTCAAGTTCTGGTGCACACTGTTTACAAAAGATACATTAAGGCACATCTGACACATAGAAAGTTTGAAAGTAAAGGATGGAGAAAGGCACAGTAGGCAAATAGTAACATTCTGCTCACGAAAACTTAGCATGCCTTTATTAATATCAGACAAAATTGGTTTTAGGATGGGAAAAAACATCAGGGATACAGAAAGTCACTATGTAATGAAAAAAGTCAAATTTGTTCAAAAATATAACAACTCAAAACACCTAATCACATAGCTTCCAAATATATGAAGCAAAAAAATGGACAGAAACAAAGAGAGAAATTAAAAGACCACAATCATGAAAGAACATTTCAACAGATCTTTTTCCAATAATTAATAAATCAGGAAGACAAAACAGTCACCAAAGACAGGTTTGAACGATGGAATTAACAAACTTAACTGAGTGGACACGCACAGAAGACTGTACAGACAGTGAGACAGCAGGTGTTCTCAAGGACGCACGGGACAGCCACAAGAACGGTCACATGCTAATCATAGAGCAGGTCGTGATTAGAAATAGTAATAACAGTGTCACGCAAACCATGGATCTGACCACAGTGTAATGACATCATTAGTCATTAACAGAAAAAATAAAACATTTCCAGACATTTAAAACACACGTTCAGGGTGAACCAGGTGTGGGAGTTGAGGGAGTCTGAGGGAATGTAAATAAAAATAGACTGGCCATATGTTCGCAACTGTTCTGGACCTGTCTGACGGGTACCTGGGGGCTCATTATATATTCTCTTTTATGCAGTAAGTTTTTCCATAACAAAAAGCTATTTCAAAAAATATTCCAGATTAACTCATGTCAAATAATTAAAATTAATTTTTAAATATTTAAAAATAAACATTAATGAAAATACTTAAAAACTTGGGGTATAAAAGCAATGACAAGAGGGAAATATATGGTATTAAAAGCTTTACAAAGCCCTGGTCAGTGTGGCTCAGTTGGTTGGAGTGCTGCCCCTAAACCAAAAGGTTGCAGGTTGGATCCCCAGTCGGGCACATGCCTGGGTTGCACACGCATCCCTGTTGGGGCTTGTATGAGAACCGATAGATGTTTCTCTCTCACACCAATGTTTCCCTCCCTTTCTCTCATCCTTCCCCCTTCTCTCTAAAATCAATAAGCATGTCCTCTGGTGAGGATAAAACTAAATAAATAAAAGTTTTAAAAATAACACACGCTGGCTCTGGCTGGCGCAGTTCAATTGGTTGAATGTTGGCCCATGAACTGAAAGGTGCAGGTTTGATTCCCAGTCAGGACACATGCCTGGGTTGTGGGTGAAGTTCCCATCAGGGCACATGAGAGAGGCAACAGATAGATGTTTCTCACCTCAATCTTTCTCTCCCTCCCTTTCTTCCCCTCTCTCAAATAAGTAAATAAATATTTTTAAAAAGAAGAAAGGCTAAAAATTGCCATACTTACTGTCCAAGTTAGAGAAAGAACACCCACATAAATAAAAATAAATAAATAACAGTCAGAAAATGACGGATAAGAACAGAAATTAACAGAATATAATGTACAAGAGAGAGAACCAGTAAGGTCAAAAGTTGGTTCTCTTGAAAGACAAATTAAATTGGAAACCTCTGGTGAGGTTGACCAAGGGAAAGAGAGAGAAGTCACAAATAACTACTTACTCAAGACTAGGAAGTTGTACTGCCAATGGACATGGAAGGATGAAGGAAGCACAGGTACCTGTGAAACTGCAGGAAGGCCAGAGTCCAAGTCAGCTCCAGTGCCCAAGGCCACTCTGCTGACTCTGGGCCTGAGTATCAGAACCTCATATACTTAGACCCACATTTCTGAGAACAAGAGCCCAGCTCACCATGGTCCTTGAAAGGAAAGGGACAGCCAGCGACCTCCTTTCTCCGGCCTACCATCTCCTGTTACTTGCAGCCTCTCACAAGTGTCCAATTGTTACCTAGACAGTCGGAGCAACAGGGAGTCTCCCCTGCTGGCCAAGGTGGCACATGTGGAGGTTTTTAAACTGAGGTTTTTATCAAAAAAGATAAATGGGCCCTGGCTGGTGGAGCTCAGCGGATGGAGCATGGGCTGTGAACCATAGGTCGCCGGTTTGATTCCCAGTCAGGGCACATGCCTGGGTTGCGGGCCAGGTCCCCAGTGGGGGCCACGTAAGAGGCAACCATGCATTGACGTTTCTCTCTCTCTTTCTCCCTCCCTTTCCCTTTCTCTAAAAATAAATAGATAAAATCTTTTAGAAAAAGATAAATGGACAGGATCCAAGATTGCCAAAACCTAGCAAGATCATTAGATGGGGTGGTGGGGAGCCCTCCCCTTCCCTGTCCCAATAAGACAGGGGGCTTTGCCCTGGCTTGTGTGGCTCAGTTGACTGAGCATCAGCAACTGATCAATGTTTCTCCCTCACATCATATTTCTCTCCCTCTCTTCCTCCCTCCCTTCCCCTCTCTACAAATAAATAAATAAAATCTTTAAAAAAAGAACAGGGGGCTTGAGCAAGAATTAGGGATGGTCTTTGGGACAGGATTCCACCATTTCCCCAAGACACAGCACCTGGATAATCCTCTTTCCTTTTGCACTAGCATCTGTCTCTTGAGTTTGGCTTTCCTTGCGGCAAGCAGCCAAACCTGCGTTTTTTATTACATGATCCGTGGAGCCTGGTCACAGCCTGTGCTCTAGTTGGGAGAGGAGCCAGGACGGTAGCTTTGTGCCTCCCTTCTTCCTTGGAGAGGCAGACCCCTCCAAACATAGAGAGTGTGGTCAAAAGATGCTAGAATGGTTCAGGGGTACCAAACTCATTTTCACTAGGGGCCACATCAGCCTCCCGGTTGCCTTCAAAGGGCTGAATGTAATTTCGTTCAAAACTGTATAAATGTAACTACTCCTTAACTAGGGGGAAGGAGCTTGGTGCTGACGCCAGGTAGAAACAAGGTGCTGGGCTGGATGAAACAAGGTAGAGGGCTGGACTCAGCCCACAGGCCTTGTATTTGCCACCTGTGGTTTAGATGATCATTTTTATAGTACATGGGTTATTTTTACCACAGTTTTTTGTTTAAATGCTGGAGCCATGGCCAGTGTGGCTCGATTGGTTGGAGAATCATCTTGTGGAAAGACTCATGGGCTCAATTCCCAGTCAGGGCACAGACCCCAGCAGGGGTGCATATGAGAGACAATCACTTGATGTTTCTCTCTCACATCAATGGTTCTCTCCCTTCCTTTCTCTCTAAAAGCAAGGAAGAAATGTCGTTGGGTAAGAATTTTTTTAAAAATGGTGGAGCAGCCACAAGGCGTGTCAAAGGGCCACTAAGATAGTATTAACTAGGACCCTCGGAAAGGCTGTGAAGAGTCTGAGGCTTGCTCTGCTTGCAAGCTAACATGTTAACCTGCCACAGTTGCATGGATGTTGGCAGAAGACATAAAACTCCTGGGTCAGAAACAGGAGCCTCTTTTGTTACTGAAAGCAGCAGAAGCAGGACTTCTGGTCAAGGTGGCGGCATAAGCAAACACGGTTCACCTCCCCGAACAACCTCGAAATTATAACTAAACTATAGAACAACCATCACTCAGAACCATCAGAAATCAAGTTAAATGGAAGTCCAACAACTATGGAATTAAAGAAACTATATTCATCCACATGTGTAGGAGGGACAAAGATGTGGAATGGGCTGGTCCCACATCCACGTGTGGTGAATAAAAATTTGAGAGTGATATCTCAGGAGTGAGGAGTCCCAGCCCTTCATCAGACCCCTCATCCCAGGGTTCCAATGCCAGAAAGATAAATCCTCAAAACTTCTGGCTGCAAAAACTAGTGGGGATTGAGTCAGTGAAATAAACTTCTAGAGTCCCCAGCAGTTCCTCTTTAAAAACTCACACATGGACTGACTCAGACTCCCTCTGAGGTCCCCCAATGGGGTAGCAGCTTGAAAGGCACCAGTGGCATACAGGGAGGAACTGAAGTGTCTGGCATCAAGGTTAGAGCTGGGGACAGTGCTGTCCCAGACAGAAAGGTGGGCAGAGGCCATTGTCCCTTTTCTGAACCCTCCTCCCACAACAGAGCTGGCAAGAGGGTGCCATATCTGAGACTCCACCAACCTGGCTAACACTGTTTGCCCCACCCTAGAGATTCCCCAAGGCTCCATCCCACCCAACTTACATGCCCACCCAAGCTGTTAATAGTGACTCTTCCATGTGAAACACTGGTCTTGGCTCAGGCTTCACAACTTCCTAAATCCTCTCAAACAAGCAACAGCCAGTCTTAGTGAGCCTCCAGCCCCTGTACCTCTTGCTAAGTGGCCCCAGGCCTGATACTAGCAGCAGCCAGCCTAGATTCACAGTTTGGCTTCATCTGGGAATCTCCAAGCCCAGCACAAATAGCAGCATCTCAGATTGCTTTATAGCTCATGCAGTGTGGCCCTGGGAAGAACACAGGTGACTGCTGACCTTGGCCTGCATCAACCAGGAAACCTCAGAGCCTGCATACCCAGTGGACAGCTATAGACCAGGTTGGAGCACTACCACCCTGCCCCTTCACAGCTGATCCTCCACAGATGATGGAGGTTGGTGGTCAGTGGACACAGCCAGTCCTAGCAGCTGACTGGCCTGGGTAAATCTCTCCAATTGCTTGCCAACAGCAATCAAGACTCAACTATAATAGGAAGGTGTACTCAGCCCACATGGAGGGCAAACCTTGAATACCCAGCCTAGGTAATGGGGAGGCTGTGCCACTGGACCCTACAGGACACCTACTACATTAGGCCACGCTACCAAGACACAGAGTCAAGCAGTTCTACCGAATAGATAGAAACAAACACAGGGATGGTGCCAAAATGAGGAGACAAAGAAACATGGTGCAAATGAAAGAACAGAGCAAAACTCCAGAAAAAGAACTAAACAAAACAGAGATAAGCAATCTATCAGATGCAGACTTCAAAACACTGGTTATAAGGATGCTCAAGGAACTTAGTGAGGACCTCAACAGCATAAAAAGACCCAGTCAGAAACGAAGGATACACTAATTGAAATAAAGTGCAATTTACAAGGAAACAACAGTAGAGTGGATGGAGGTGAAAATCAAATCAATGATATGGATCGTAAGGAAGCCAAAAACAACCAATCAGTACAACAAGAAGAAAAGAGAATCCAAGAAAACAAGGACAGTGTAAGCAGCCTGTGGGACAACTTGAAGAAGTCCAACATTCACCTCATAGGGGTGTCAGAAGGAGAAGAGAAAGATCAAGAAATTAGAAATCTATTTGAAAAAGTAATGAAGGAAAACCTCCCCGATTTGGTAAAGGAAGTAGACATGCAAGTCCAAAAGCACAGAGTCCTAAACAAGATGGATGCAAAGAGGCTCACTTCAAGACACATCATAATCAAAATGCCAAAGATTAAGGATAAAGAGAGACAGCCCATAGTGCTGCTTCCTGGATGCCCTGATTAATGGTGGCAGGACTGTTCTGTGTGTTACAAATAAAGAGTCAGGAAGGTCTGGTCAGGTCATTACAAATCAGTTGCATCCCGCCATCGTCCTTGTTTTAGGTGTTATATTGTGATTAATTGCATGTCTGTACTTGACTGGCCCAAACAGAATGAAAATAATTCAAATTGCAAAATAAAATAAAATAAAAACAAAGGGATAATCTTAAAACCAACAAGAGGAGCCCTGGCTGGTGTGTCTCAGTGGACTGAGTGCCAGCCTGAGAACTGGAGGGTCTCCAGTTCGATTCCCAGTCCAGGTGCATTTCTGGGTTGCAGACTGGGGCCCCAGTGTGGGGTACGTGAGTGGCAACCACACAGTGATGTCTCTCTCCCTCTCCTTCTCCATTCCCCTCTCTCTGGATATAAATAAATAAATAAATAAATAAATAAATAAATAAATAAATTTTTTAAGGCAGCAAGAGGAAACCAGTTAGTTACCTACAGGGAAGTGGCCATAAGTCTGTCAGCTGATTTCCCAAAAGAAACATTGCAGGCTAAATGGGATTAGCGAGAAATATTCAAAGTCGTGGAAAGGGGAGACCACCCTGCCAGTGTAGCTCAGTGGGTTGGAGCGTTGTCCTGTAACCAAACAAAAGATTGTGGGCTTGATTCCCAGTCAGGGCGCACACCTAGGTGGCACGGAGTCCCTGGTCCCGGTGCCATCTGGGCACGTTCGAGGGCAACCAATCAGTGTTTCTCTTTCACATCAATGTTTCTCTCTCTACCTTTTTCTCTCCCTGCCTCTCTCTGTAAAAGCAATGAAAAAAAAAATGTCCTCTGCTGAAGGGGAGGAAAAAGGCAGAGACCTACAGCCAAGACTGTTCAACCCAGCAAAGCTATCATTTAGACTCAAAGGGCAGATAAAGAGCTTCCTAGATAAGAGAAAACCAAAGGAGTTCATCATCACCAAACCATTATTATATGAAATGTTAAAGGGACTTATTTAAGAAAAAGATGAAGATCAAAACTATGAACAATTGAATGGCAATAAATATATATTTATCAACAATTGAATCTTAAAAACAAACTAAGCAAACAAGAATAGGGACAGAATCATGGATAAGAAGAGTGTTTTGATGGTTGCCATGTGGGAGGGCAGTGTGGGGGACTGGGTGAAGAGGGGAGGGGATTAAGAAGTACAAACAGGTAGTTACAGAATAGTTATGGGGATGTGAAGGACAGTATAGGACGTGGAGTAGCCAAAGAACTCACACACATGACCCATGGACATGAACAAGGTGCGAGGATTGCCCGAGGGAGTGGAGGGTGCTGTATGGAGGGGGCAAAGGGGGAAAATAGTGAAAACTACAACAGCATAATCAATAAATATAATTTAAAAAAAGAATCATGAGGAAAATAGGGACAACTGTAGTTGAACAACAATAAAAATGGTGGAAAAAAGAATTATGAAATATAGCAAGCAACTATTTTTTTAAATATTTTATTTATTTATTTATTTCTAGAGAGAGGGGACAGGAGGGAGAGAAACATCAATGTGTGGTTGCTTCTCATGAGCCCCCTACTGGGGACCTGGTCTGCAACCCAGGCATGTGCCTTGACTGGGAATCAAACCAGCGACACTTTGGCTCATGGGCTGGTGCTCAATCCACTGAGCCACACCAGCCAGGGCATAAGCAACTATTCTTAGCAGGAGAGTAGGTAAATCTCAGTTGTCATAAAAGAAGACACACAGGGATCGCAATGAATACATTAGATTTACCTAGATCAGCACTGACAATCTTGAAAGCATAATGTTGAGATCAAGCAATTTTCAAAATGATATGTAATACTATGGTACTATTTACGTGGAATCTTATTTTATTTTAAAACTTTTTGCCCTGGCTGGCGTAGCTCAGTGGATTGAGCGCGGGCTGCGAACCAGGCATCGCAGGTTCGATTCCCAGTCAGGGCACATGCCTAGGTTGCAGGCCATGTCCCTCAGCAACCTCACATTTATGTTTCTCTCTCTCTCTCTCCCTTCCCTCTCTAAAAATAAATAAATAAATAAATAAATAAATAAATAAATAAATAAAACTTTTTTATTTTACTTATTTTAGAGAGAGGGGAAGGGAAGGAGGCACACAGGGAGAGAAGCATCTACTTGTTGCCTGTTGCAGGCCCTCAACCAGGGACCTGGCCTGCACTCCTGGCATGTGCCCTGACTGGGAATTGAACTGGCAACCCTCTGGTCTGCAGGACGATACCCATCTCACTGAGCCACACCAGTCAGGGCTATTTATGTGCAATTTTAGAACACAAAACAATATGTTACATTGTTTATGGATATATAAATATTTGGTAAAAGTTTTAAAACATGTTTGGGGATTTTTTAAAAGTACTTCAGGGAAGGGAGAAAGGGATGCCAAAGGTGGGCTTTAGTTCTTTCTGTGACAATTTTTCTTCTCAAAAATTATATATGCATAACCTAAAATGTTTTAAACAAAATAATCTTGTTGGAGAATTATAGGTGTTTGTTATAACATTTTCTGTAGGCTTTAAATATTTCAAAATTTGTAATTAAAAGCAAAACAAATGTTCTGGCCAAGATGGAGGCATAGATAGAAACCCTTCACTTCCTCACAGCCAAAAGGAGTGTAACAACCGATCTAAAATCAATAAACAGCCCTGGCTGGTGTGGCTCAGTGGATTGAATGCCAGCCTGTGAACCAAAGGGTTGCCAGTTCAATTCCCACTTGGGGCACATGCCTGGGTTGGGGGCCAAGTCCCCAGTAGGGGGCACATGAGAGGCAACCACACAATGACTTTTCTCTCCCTCTCTTTTTCCCTCCCTTCCCTCTTTCTAAAAGTAAATGAGTAAAACCTTTTAAAAATCAATAAACAACCAGAAGTGCTAGAAAATCAAACTTCATGGAACTCCAACAACCACAGATTTAAAGAAACAGTCCAACAGAACAACCAAGCCAATAAAGTGGTAAATGGAGAGAAACCACAGCAAGACAGCAGACCGAGAGGTCAGGGATAAATTAAAGGGAAACTGAGACACAGAGCTGGCTGTGGACTACAGTGGTTGCCACAGTGGGAGAAACTCCCAGTCTCACACGGGAGTCCATTGAAAAGTGGGCTAGAGCCCTGGCTGGCATAGCTCAGTGGATTGAGCACGGGCTGCGAACCAGGCATCGCAGGTTCGATTCCCAGTCAGGTCACATGCCTAGGTTGCAGGCCATGTCCCCCAGCAACCGCACATTGATGTTTCTCTCTCTCTCTCTCTCCCTCTCCCTTCCCTCTCTAAATAAATAAATAAATAAATAAATAAATAAATAAATAAATAAATAAAATCTAAAAAAAAAAAGTGGGCTAGACACCAGCAGGCAAGCTGAACTGTTCCCTCTGGCCTCTTCCCCACAGGTAGCACCATAGGGCAAGGAGGGTTGCCCTGCCCAGGTGATACCTAAGGCCCCACCCCCTTAAAACTTAACAGGGGTCCCGAACAAAGGAATATGGCCACAACGAAAGAACAGAGCAAAACCTGAGAAAGAGAGCTAAGTGAAGAGGAGATAGCCAACCTATGTGATGGAGAATTTAAAGCCCTGGTAATCACATTTTGATCTCACAGATCTGATTGAGCTTGGTCACAAAATGAAAGAACAAATGAAAGATACCCAAAATGAAATAAAGCAAAATATTCAGGGAACCAACAGTGACAGGAAGGAAACCAGGACTCAAATCAATGATTTGGAACAAAAGGAAGAAATAAACATCCAACCGGAACAGAATGAAGAAACAAGAATTCAAAAAAGTGAAGAGAGCCCTGGCTGGCGTAGCTCAGTGGATTGAGTGCGGGCTGAGAACCAGGCATCGCAGGTTCGATTCCCAGTCAGGGCACATGCCTAGGTTGCAGGCCATGTCCCCCAGCAACCGCACATTGATGTTTCTCTCTCTCTCCCTCTCCCTTCACTCTCTAAAAATAAATAAATAAAATCTTTAAAAAAAAAAAAGTGAAGAGAGACTTTTGAATCTCTGGGACACCATGAAACGTTCCGATATCCAAATTATAGGGGTGCCAGAAGAAGAACAACATCGAGAAATAGAAAACTTATTTGA
>PVIA01019173.1:0-11123 GCA_004024845.1 Tonatia bakeri | reverse complement strand
CACACACAGTCTCTCCCTCCCCTTAGGGACCTGATCCTCTTTTTTTCCATATGGATTAGCATCAGGCTGGCTTCCCCTCTGACAGAGGTCTTTCCTCTGCCTCTCCAACTCCACCCCTCCTCTACATCCAAGCTAAACTGAGACCTCTATACTCTGGCTACCCAGAGACTGAGCATGTACATTAAGAATTATTTTTGGGCAGGGGGAAATTATGGCAGGAAAATGGAGACAGCTGTACTTGAACAACGATTAAAAAAGACAAATAATTATTTCTGTGGGTTTCCTTGTGTGCTGGCCATCTCCCTGCCCCAGCAGACAGTCTCCATGGGGCTAGGAATACAACTGTCATGCTCATCACTCTGTATCCAGTGCCTGACCTGGAAGGTGGCACAGGACAGGTGCTCAGGCACCCCAGCTGGATGACTGGCCACAGGACCATTCCATTGTGTGTCAAGAATCGTGCACACATTATCTCATAAATTCTTTTACCAACCCTATGAGGGAGGCATTGCTCTTATCCCTATTTTACAGATGAGAAAACTGAGGCTCAGAGTGCCTGATGGAGTGATTCCCAAACCTGGCTGAGCATCAGGATCCCTTGGCAGCTTTTGGAAAATACAGATTTCTGGACTTATCTCCAGACTTCCTGATCAACATTTCTGGGGTCTAAGTATCTGTAATTTCCAAGACTTTACCTGGACCTTCTGATGATCAGCATAATTTGGGAAGGACTGAATTATATGCTATTCAGGTTACAAAGCTGGTAGGGGAGAGAGTCTTGATTTTCATTTGAATAAAGCTGGCTCCAGGCCCTCTGTCCTCCTGCCATAGAATCTGAGGTATGAGAGAACCTCATCCTGTCTTTGGAAAAATTGAGCTTCTCTGAGGTTCCAGGTCACACAGTGAGTCAGTATTAAAACCGAACTTGGAATATAAATCCCTAACTCTCATGCAATGGCTTATCCCCTACCCTGGGCTGCTTTCCAGTGTACACAGGCCATAGTAGTTGCTCTTCACACCAGAATTAAATCAATGATTAGAATTATTCTTAACTATTGGCTTTACATGTAAAAATCAAGCTATTGACAAATGTAAAATTACAGAAATGACTGCTATATCAGAGTTTTATGGACTGGTCATTTCAAATCAGGTTAACAGGTCTGAATGTGGCCCAGTGAGCTTGTTCTGTGGGTTTGGAGTGGCCCTGTCCATCTTACTTTTTCAGGGGTGCACGGGAGAAGGAAGCAGGAGGGAAATGAGTAAATCCATGCCTGCCTTCTCCAAGGAGAGCATTCTGGGTACTGGACATGACTCCATTTGCTGTGCCAAGAGGTGGAGTCAGCCCAGCTCTCCCTGAGCATAAGTGAAGTATCAAAGTGTATGTTAGAAATCAGGGCATGGAGATGTGGAAAGTGCCTTTACTGCTCTGCAGAGTGCACGCACACTCTGACAATTCTCTAACACACAGTCAGAAGAATAACTGATGGTGTTCTTGACCCACAGTGTGAGGATGACATTTGAGCAGACTCACTGTAAGCAACCAGAAGGTACCACTCATGCAAAGATCTGGGGACTGAAATCAATATGTGCACATATGTGAGTTGGGTGTCCTGTTTTGGAGAAGGGTCAGCTTGACAGAAACATAGAGTATCTGAAAGAGAAAAATTTCTGACAAAAGTCACTTGTACCTACTTTTGGAGATTTTTGACTGCTGTAGTGGTCAAAAGTTATTTTTTTATTTGATTTCATTGTTTATTTTGATTTTTTTTTTTTTGCTTTTGTCTGCCTGATATCTGTCTCTTTCTCTGGCAAAGAAAACTCCTCTTTCTTTGAGAGATTTGGTGGCTATATCTCTCCATTTGGTAGCTTTCTGGTGGGACTGTTGTTTGTGTTCTCCTGACTCATCCCCATCTCCACTGACCAATTTAGGAGGATGTGACTGAGGCCAAGTCAATTCAAAGTTCTTGCTCTGGACTTAATTAGCATTTCTCTGACAACTAGGGACATTAAGCGTATTTTCATATGTCTACTGGACTGTTGTACGCTCTCTTTGGCAATGTATCTACTCAGGTCTTCTGTCCATTTTCACATCTGCCAGAATGGCTATCATCAATAAATCAACAAACAACAAGTGTTGGCAAGGATATGAAGAAAAAGGAACCCTTGTGTACTATTGGTGACAATGAAGACTGATGCAGCTACTGTGGAAAATAGTATGGAGTTTTCTCAAAAGATTAAAAATGGACCTACCCTACAACTCAGTGATTCAACTTTTGGAGATTTATATGGAAAAAAAAAACCCCAAAACAATAATTTGAAAGAATATATGCAACCTTACAGCATTATCATTATTTATAATAGCCAAGTTATGGAAACCACCCAAATGCCATCGATAAAGGAGTAGGTAAAAAAGCTGTGGTGCATATATACAATAGAATACTACTTGGCCATAAAAGAGAATGAAATCTTACCATTTGTTATAGCATGGACAGACCTAGAGGGTGTTATGCTCCATAAAATATATCAGTTAGAAAAAGGCAAATACCATATGATTCCACTTACATGTGGAATCTGATGAACAAAACTGATACAGACCTATAGATAGAGAGAAGAGGCTGATGGTTGCCAGAGGGGAACAGGGTTGGGGCACTGGTTGAAAGAGGTGAAGGGATTAAGAAACACAAGTTAGTACTTACAAAGTAGTCTTGGGGAATTGAGTAAAGCATAGGGAGTGTAGTCAATATTGTGATAACTACGGTTAAGTACTAGTTGGGGTACTGAAAATATTGAGGGGGGACACTATGTAAAGTATATGATTGTCTAACCAATAAACTGTACACCCCAAGTCAATAATGAATGAATGAATGAATAAATAAATAAATAAATAAATAATCAATCAGTCAATCAATTCTTCCCTGGAAGTTTTGACTGACATAATAAATTGAAAGTGTAATTGCGTCAGACTTGAGTTACTCCTGATGGCTACACCCAGAAGACACAGACCATAAGTTCTTACTCTTCACACCTCAGAACTGTCCTTAGTTCTGTTCATGTGGAAGTCTCATCCTTTAACTTCTAGTTCTATTCTCTGGAATACAAAATGTGTTGCTTTTATAAGGCACAGTTGTTTTCTGTTGCTAGTCACCAAAGAATCCCAATGATACTTGAAACTAAGGAATATGCTTTTAATTCTGAGGATGCTTTGGTGCAGTTGAAAGTTACCATTGAAGGATTTCATAGAATTTGCTCTATGCTTTGGGACATAATCTGGCAGAAACATATAAAATGAACAAGAATGAAGAAGACTGAAAAGTCAAGGTCATTCAATTTCAAAACCATCTTTACCCATGGCTATGTTCCAGTTAGCAATGAGGAATTCCTAATTAAATGGAGCCAGGACCCTCTCACTCTTTCCCTTCCTCTCATCCTAAAGAACTGACTATCTAGTAGGGAATGTAGCTAAAATACTAATCTTTGGCTTACCAGAGGAGAGTTTGTGGTGCTGTTCTTAATTTCACAGGACTTTCTGCATCACTTTCCTACGTAGTTAGTTCAATTGTTTTATAATTTTACACCTGTTTTTCTGTCTTCCTCACCAGACTCTGAGCTCCACAAAGGTAACCTTTATGTTTATTGTTTACTTTTAATTTGTGCACACTCCCTCCCCATTCCTAACTCAGAGCTGCACTCATATGACTTTAACATGTGGTCATTGAACAAATAGATAAGAGGATGCATGAGACATTCGAGCTAAAAATTAAGAGGCTGGATGATACACTGACAATGCACACATATGAGGTATAACCAGGACATTTTCCATAATGAATCAGAGTACTAGGTAGGTTTGTGAGTGTTGATATCAAAGAGTGGGAAATTTAGAGATGGAGTATAGCTTCAGCGTGGCATTCTGTTTTGCCCTGGGCCATGTCTTTTCACAACCTTGTCCACCTGTCCATCTTTGCCAGTTCTGATCTGCCCCCCATAGATTTTTGCATTTGTGACATGTCTCCCTTTACAGATGACCTTTTGGCATTGGTTTTTAAGGCTCTGCCTTAAACTCTTTTAGCTGTGGGGTACTTCTATATCTTGCGACTTCTTTTCATAACCAGTTCTCATGAAGAGATTAGTCTATCGTTCTAGTTCTTCCTATCTGGCTCACTCTTTAAAGCAATATTAGACTGGTTACAAAAAGGAACTGTTTCCTTCTCCCATGCACTACACATCCACAGTTTCAGACACTGCCCTTACCTGCAGATTTAGATCTATCCCAGCTCTGGGATAAAGCCTGACATAAAGCAAAAAGTATTTCAATCCAGTCCCCAGAGAGTTCAGCTTCAGTTCATAGTCATAATACCATTCTCCTGAGCCTGTGCTTTTACTTCATTTTTTTGTGTGTGTGTTTGAATATCTGTCTCATTAACCTCTCAGATACTCATGGCTTGCAACTGCCAAGTGGTTAGAGTGAAGGTGGGAGGAATTAGGAATACCAATAAAGTCCAAGGCTTGAAAACTTATGTCTAATAAAGTAGAAAAATACAGAAACAAGGAAGTTTAATATTTCTTCAGTATAGTGCATCATGCCGACCGAGAAATAGGCCTTGGGAACCTGTTGTGCAAGTTCCAATCTGGCTCTACTACTTATTGCTAACTTGACTGTGGACAAGTTTTTAACCTCTCTTAGCCTCATATTCTTTATCTGTGAAAAGGAGACAACAATAGTGTGAGTATTAACTGAGATTATCTGTAAAGAGTTTAAATGAGTTATTTGCACATAGTAATACTTAATATGTACCTTAGCTATTGTTATTGTCACCATAGTCATCATTATCATTTCCACAGATACTCACCCATTTTAGTCTTATTTGACTGGTCTTCATTATCTCACGAGGTCTTACAATCCCATGAAGTAGAAGGCACAGTCAGGCCTCTCTTATTCAGTACAGCAGGCCTGACCTTGGGGAAGGCTAAAGACAGCAGAAGTTCACCTCTGTCTACAAAGTGAGACTGAAAGAAAAGAGACAGCATAGAAGCCAATGTTTGACCAAGGAGCTTTGAATAACCCAAAACTAAATGGTCATTTGAGAAGATATGTTTTTAGAGGGAAGAGACTCTTCAATTGATAACACAAACCTTCCTCACCTGTCTGCTTAGGACTTAAAGAATCATCATTCTCACCATGGGGTTGAAAAACATAGGAATGTGTTGAAAGTGAGAATCCAGGCAATTATAGGTGCTCGCCTGATCCCCTAACCTATACCTGGGAGGCTTCAGCTTTTTGGCTAGATTATAGTAAGTGTACAATGATCTCAAGTTTTGTAACCTGGACTTGCCTAATCTTTAAAGAAGATAGAGAGAAGCAAACACTTCCTAAATCTTGTCTCTGAAATCAAGCAACCAATCTTGAGTATTAATCATCACAGGCAATGACTTTAGCTGGTTTTAAGACTTCCAAAATGCCATGTCACTTCTACAGATATAAATAATACAGTCAAGAATGTCACATCTCATTACTACCATTTCATGTATTGTAACAAAAGTTTTATCTAATGCAATAGAACAAGAAATAGAAATTAAAGTTGCTCAGGTTGGAAAGCAAGAAGAAAAATGGTCTTATTTGCAGACAATATAATCGCTTTCATAGAAAATCTGATGGGATCTGCAAAAGAAAACTATTAGAACTAATAGATGAGTTTAGCGAGGTTACAAAAATCAATTTTGTTTCTACATACTAGCAAAAGAAGCAATTAAAATTAGAAACCAATACCACCAAATTATAAAATAAAAATAAACATGTCAAAAGATGTGAAAAACATCTACCTATGCAAGAAAACATGTTGAGAAATATTAGATAAAACAATTCAGAGGTGCAAGTTTTTCATGAAATCAGAAGGCAATATTATTTAGATGTTAATTCTTCCCAAATTAATCTATAAGCAGTAGAATTCCAATAAAAACTGCAGTAGGATTTTTTGAAGAAGTTGTAGTTTTATTCTAACTTTCAAGCAAAAATGATAGACCTAGAGTAGAGAAAACAAATTTTTTGGACTTCTTTATTTACTTCTAGACAGATGGGAAAGGAGGAAGATAAAGAGGTAGAGAAATATCAATGTGTGATTTCCTTTCACACACCCCCTATTGGGGACCTAGCCTGCAACACAAGCATGTGTCCTGACTAGAAATCGAACAAGCGACCCTTTGGCTCACAGGCCTGTGTTCAGTCCACTGAGTCACACAAACCAGGGCAACCAAAACAATTTTGAAAAAAAAAAAAAGCCTAACTTTGAAAGTTGGAGAAATAATAGCTTCTGATTTAAAGACACAATGGAATATTATGCAGCAGAAAGAAGGAAGGAACTCCTACCCTTCATGACAGTATGGATGGAACTGGGTAGCACTAGGCTAAGTGAAATTAGCAAGGCGGAGAAAGACAAATACTGTATAATATCAACTATAATTGGAACCTAGTCAACAAAACAAACAAAATAGCAAAACAGAACCAGAGACGTGGAAGTAAAGAACAAACCGACAGTGATCAGAAGAGAGGGGAATGGGGATAATGGGGGAAATAAGGGGACAGGACATGCAAATGAACACAAATAGAGGACTCATGGACACAGACGATGGAGGGAATTGACTGTGGGAGTTGGGGTGGGGGCTGGGGTAGGAGGGCGTAGCAATGAGGAAAAAAGCAGCACAACTGTAATTGAACAACAATAAATAAATAATAAAAATATGTAAGAAAAGAAGAAGAAAAAAGGCACTTTAACAAATGAGATTGGAAAACTGGAAAAGTCCAGATATCTCAGGGCCTTTAAGGATGTGCTGGGAAGTTTATATACTGTTGAATAAAATGGTCTCCTTAGAAACCGATAAGGAGAAACATCTTATACCCCTTAAGGGTCTTAGGTCATGGTGAGAGGAAACCTTGTGCATGAGAGTATTTAAAATGTCTGAAAATATTCTAATTGTATCCTCTACTCGGTTCTAGATTGGTACTTTTTAAAATATATAAAAATAGTACTAACCATCAAGTAAAATGGATACCCCAGAGTAATATGCCACAGCTCTTAAGAGGTTTCAAATGCCTTGGAGCCCAAAGAAGTACCCCCTGGGGTTCCATGCAACTTAGTCTGAGAAGAGTTGTATTTCACTGCAAGTCTTAAAAGCATTTTTAAAAATAGAATGATTTTAGTAAATTGAGAGGCCACTTTGATTATGAGATTTGGAGTTGGTGAGCAGTGAGAAAATATAAAAGGCATCAAGGTAGAGACTCTTAGGATGTGGTGATGGGTAGAAAATGGGCGTGGAGAAGAAGAATGGGTGAATGACAAGATACAGGATAGAAGGACAAATCCAGGGTGGTAGAGTAGGTGAAAGTTTCACTCACCTCTTCCAAGGACCACATCAAAATTACAACCTTGATAACCATCTGAAGACTAGCTGAACAGAAGTCTTATAACTAAGGATTTACAGAATCCACACTGAGACTAGTAGAAAGGGTGGAGATGCAAAAGGAGCAGGCCCTGCAACCACATGCTATGTGAGAATCCAGAGGGATATCTCAGCTGCAGAAGTTTCCCCTGTGGAGCAAGGAGTCTTGACCCCACTCTGGGCTCCTTAGCCCAGAGCACTGGTGCTGGGAAGAGGAGTGTGCACATATCATCTGGCTGTGAAAATCAGTAGGGATTCATCTGCCCAGGGAGACTGTAGGAAAGCCAGTTGTCTTCTCAAAGAGTCAGCACACATGTATAAAGGACCCATGGACAAAGCCAAAGGGGGGTAGGATTGAGGCTGGGAGGTGGGTGTGGGTGGGGTGGGGGAAAGTGGTGGTGGGAAAGTGGAGACAACTGTACAGGAACAACAATAAAAATATATTTGGGGGAAACTGTTAAAAATAAATGAATAAATGCATATTTGCACACTAAAAAAGAAGAGAGAGAGAGTGAACACACAGAATCTCACTCACAGACACTTACACTCGACTCTGACACAGAAACAGCAGCTCAGAAGGGACTGGAGTCATACAAGGAGAGAGTGAGTTGTGTAACTTTGGGAAGAGAGCTGGAGGGACAGCTTCAAATATTCCCTGTGCACAGTCCCTCTCCCGCACCACCCACAGATGCCATCTTTCCTGGATTCAACACTCCCTTCCTTGTAGCATCCAACTGAGGAGATGCATGAGCCTCACCCTGCAGACTCCCTGAGGCCCAGTCCTGCCAAACTTGCACTCAGCTGTGGGCTTTGCCAATGGCAACAGTGTAGTTTTTCTTTAAAACCCTTTGAGGAATACTGGGCAACCTTAGAGCGTCAGGCTCACGCAGGGAAAGACTGAGTTGTGAGGCTTTAGAGAGAAGGCTGTTTTCTCTCTACATGTACAACGTTTACCACCATGGTAAATGTGCATGGTGGTGGTAAATGGGCACCCACCATGCATCAGCATCAGCCTGGGGAGTTGACTAGCCCCACTCTGCTGACTCCCTAAGACCCCATCCTTCAAAACTCACACACAGATGTGGGATCTGCTGGCAGCAGCCAGCCTAAGCCCTTGATGCAGTCATTCTTGGAAAGCTCTCGAGGAATTCCAGGCAAGCTCAGGAGGTGCCAGAGACACACACAAACAGACTGAGTTGTGTGGCTCATTAGAGCAAGGGCCATTTTCCCCATGCATCTGACAGGTGCCATGGTCCCTATGTAGACCCTTTGCCCTGCTTGGTCAGCTCTTAATCTGTATTAGCCTAATGAACCCTACTGGATCCATCCTTATGACTCCCCGAGACCCCAACCCATTGCAAAGTTCCCCAGGCCCCAGGTAGGTTGTGGCTGGTCTTAATGTACCCTGAGCATTTGCTGAGTTTGCCCAGTGACAGCACTGGCACCAGCTCTGCATCTGTATAAAACCTGGTGAATACCACTTGCCCTTACCTGGTAATTCAATAAGAACCTGCCTCATAAAAGTCACATAGTGCCTGAGTCTTTTTCAGTGAGCTAGCATAATAAGCAGCTGGCAGATGGTAGCAGACATAAAGTGCCTTGAGCCTTTTGCTGACTCCCCCAGGCCTGGTACTGGTGGAAGCCAGCCTTGGTATGCAGTTTGGCCTCTCCCACACATACCCAGAACCAGAACAAGCAACTATGAACCTTGAACTGCTTTGTAGCTCCTCACAGGTAGCCCAGAACTAGTCACACACAGTGTCTGACATTGATATTTACCAATGTCTCTCCCAAGAAGTACCAGAACCAACACAACCAGTGACTGGCTTCAGACCACATCAGAGCATACTGAAGTAACAGCACACCCAAAGGGAATTCTGGTCACATACCACAGAGTCAGCCTCCACACAGTAGCTTATACACTATGGTTGGGGTCAAAACCTCACAGTCAGCCAGCCTGATGGCCAAACCCAACAACAGATGTCCCACACGAGGTACACTCCTGGATCACCCAGCTCAGGCAATCAGTGACACTGCAGCACTGAACCACACAGAACACCTACTGCATAAGGCCACCTTGGCAAGACTGAGAGACATAGCAGATCCACCTAATACACAGAAACACATAGAGGCAGCCAGAATAGGGAGACAAAGAAACATACCCCAAATGAAAGAACAGAAGAAATCTCCAGAAAAAAATTACTAAATGAAATGGAAACAAACAATCTACCAAAATGTAAAGTTGAAAACACTGGTATTAGGGACACTCAAGGAACTTAGGAGAAGAATGGGTGAAACTCAGTGAGAACTTCAACAGAGATAATAAGCATTAAAAAAGGACATAGAAACCAAAAAAGCAAACAAACAAAAACCAGTCAATATGTGACATGAAGAAATCAATAGAAGGAATCGACAGCAGAGTAGATGAAGCAGAGGACCAAATCAGCTACCTGGAAAACAAGGTAGATGTAGATAGTCAATCAGAGCAGCAAAGAAAGAAAACAAAAATTAAGAGGATAGTTCAAGAGATGTCTTGGAAACCATCAAGCATAACAACATTCACACCAGAGTATCAGAATGAGAAGAAAGAGAACAAGGAATTGAGACACTGTTGGAAGAAATAATAACTGAAAACTTTCTTAACATGGTGAATGAAAAAAGTACACGTCCAGAAGAACAAAGAGTACCAAACAAAATGAACCCAAACAAGCCCACATCAAAACACATCATAATCACGATGTCAAAGGTTACAGACAAAGAGAGAATCATAAAAGCAGGAAGAGAAAGGCAATCAGTTATGTACAAAGGAACAATCATAATACCATCGGCAGATTTCATAACAGAAACATTTCAGGCCAGAAGAGATTGCCATGACATATGTGAAAAGATAAAGAGCAAAGACCTGGAACTGAGACAGGTCTATGCAGCAAGCACTCATTTAAACTGAAGGAGAGAAAAAGAGTTTCTTAACAAGAAAAGAACCAAAGGAGTTCATCACCAGCAAACCAGAATTACAAGAAATATTAATGAGACTACTTTAAAAAGAAGAAAAGGAGTGGCAAGATGGCAGCGGAATGAGTGGAAATTACACTAACACCCTCCCAGGGCCAATCTGAAATTACAACTATATTGTGGAGAAATCACCCCTAACAAACGACTGAACAATAGCGAGAGCAAAGCCTGATAACCATGGACAGACAGAAGAAAGCTTCAGCACATGAGTGGTAGGGAGTGCGGTGGGGATGTGAGAAGCCTGGCTGCGTACCCACAGGTGGTACCTGAAGTGCCAGAGGGATATTTAAGCAGCAAGTAGGATCCCCCTGAAAAGTGTGGGATCTAAAACCTAGGCTGGGATCCCTTGCCTAGAGCACCAGAGCCCCCAAAATTATGCAGATAGCATCCACTGCAAAAGTGTCAGGGTTACTCTCTGCCAGAGATGGATGACTGGAGATGCAAAGAGCCACTCAAAGGGCCAATGCACAAATTTTCATTTACAGCCACTTACGCTGGGCTCTGGCAAAGGGTGGGGCAGAGTGGACTAGAGACACTTGAGGAGAGACTAGGGATGGAGGCTTTGGGGACAGAATGGAGAGAGCAGCCACTGGTATCCTGGTGCTGGGCCATCCCCCATACTGCAGTAGCCATCTTTCTCAGGCAGACCACTCTTCTCCGAGTGGCAGCACCCCGAGGGA
>PVIA01019172.1:0-11137 GCA_004024845.1 Tonatia bakeri | reverse complement strand
AGAGAAGGGAGGGAGGAAAGGGTGCTGGGCTTCGAGGAAAATGGGGAAGGTTTATTTAACTGGTTGGTAAGGATGTGTCTAGAGGCAAATGACTAAAATTCAGCAAGACCTATTAACCAAGAAATCAACCTCAGAAAGGTGCTTCTAGATCAGCATTCAGTCTCTTGAGTCTGTTTTGCTACTTTGGGTGGGTATGAATAGCTCTTCTTTGAAGACGCTCCATCATTTCAGAGACCAGGTATAAGTTAAGTGATTTCAGAAGTCTGCTAAGGAACTAGATCAGGGCTTTTTAAACTTCAGCTATTTGTGTAGCTCCTGCTAGTGAGAGTAGAAGAGCTGGTAGTAGACACACTCGCAACCAACCAAGATTTTGTCCTCGAAAGATAAAAGTCTAACTATTATACACTGCCTGGCCGGAGAGACTGCAGCATCTCTGCGGAGTGATGGCATGGGAAGGTCATGGACAGAGCAGAAGGTGCATGGAAATGCAGAGTTGTGATGGGTGGCATATGCCCCACAGTTATGGGAACATAGAGAAAAGGCTAGGGTGAAGTCTCCATGCATGAGAATACCATGGGATTAAGCATTTTCAAGATTGTGCGTGTGCATGTACGTGTGTGTGTGTGTGGAGAGGGAGGGAGAATGCAGCAGGGGTGGGAGGGAGAGGAGGAGAGAGAGATTAAATAAGTCTGAAATAATGTTTATATACTGGTCAGAGTTTAGTACAGGACACAAAATCCACTCTAGCTATCTTGAGAAGAATGGGACTTAATTCAGGGATTAGGTGCTTGCCAAATCTCCAGAAGAATTAGCCGATGGAATTTAAAGGGTGGCCTCCAGGCTTCTGTGGGAGTCCTAAGTACTGTTCACCAAGTATTTCCAGATCTCCACCTTCTGGGAATACTTCTAACCCCTTTGTGGTTAAGTGCAACTCGTGATGAGTTCTGGCCATTGATTTTTGAGAGAAAATAACATGTATTGCTTCCAAGTCAGAGCATGTAAGTGCTAGCGTGATAGCCCTCCAGCCAGGGCAGCCGGCAAAGATGCGTTTATGGACGTTCCAGCAGCCTGGACCTTAGAGTGAGGAGGAGGTGCCCAGCTCAGCCCCTCGGCAATCCACGATGTGCACACAGCATAGACAGGAAATGAGCCTGTGTTGATATGAACCACTTGAGATTTGGAGGTTATTTGTTACCCCAGCAGAACCTTGCCTTTCCTGACTGAAGCAGGTTCTGACCTCAACATTATAAACTCCCACAGCCACAATCTGGGGGGACAGGAACTATTACTGCCAGTGAGATGTCAGGCTATTGCTGTTTCCATGGCTACCATCGCTGCTGAAGCCGCAGCTTCCTCAGCCCATGAAGCTAAGAATAAACAGTGAACATGAGTTCAGCTGCTGCCAACATTCAGATATATTTGCAGCAGAAAAGTCCTGGGCGGAGGGGGTGGGGGAGAATGGCCTTTGCCTGCTTTCTACCTTAAAAATGTCAAGTATATCACCTGCCAGAGCCTATTGCATCCAGAATCCTAGTAACAAAGAGTGAGGAGAATGTGGTTTTTAACCTTCTGTCCCTGTGATGGAGGACATCAGCGGGAACATAGAAGGTGATGGAAACAGGTATTCAGTACAAAACTCAGATCTAGTGCAGCATCTCAAAGTGTCCTTCAGGGGCTCCCTGCCTAAACCCCTGGGGGTGCTGCCCTCAGATGCCACACACACACACGGGCAGGATCTCAGGGGCATGGGCCCCTGCTTTGTGATGGGGGCCCAGGTAAAGTTTACACACACTGCAACCTACCAGCCTCTGGACTCGGGCAAAGGGGACTTGTCTACTTCAGAAAGAGAGAGAAAAGATTGAAAGCAAAATGGCTCCTACATGAAACTCGCTTTAATATTTTAAGACCCCATATAGGATTCATGTTTTTTGCATAGTTTGAAGTCACATTAAATTTGTGGACCATAAAAGTCAGATTTAGACCTCACGGAAACTGAAACCCAATTCTTTCATTTTGAAAACAAGGAGCCCTGGCTGGTGGCTCATTTGGATGGGACATCATCCCATACACCAAAAGACTGTGGGTTCAACTCCTGGTCAGGGCACATGCCTAGGCTGCGGGTCCCATCCCCAGTCTGGGTGCACATGGGAGGCCACCAAACGATGTTTCTCTGTCACATCGATGTTTCTCTCTCTATCTATCTATCTCTCTATCTCTCTATCTCTCCCTCTCCTCTCCCCTTTCTCTCTCTAAAATCTACAAACATATACTAAAGTGAGCATTTTTTAAAAAACCAAACAAGGAAAATGAAGCACCAGCAGGTTAAAAATTTTACTTAAAACATTTTTAATGAGAGACAATTTTATGGACCAAAGGATGGAAAGCCAAATAAATTAGATAAATTAAAAAAATTAGATTTAGTCTCAGAAGACAAGTCTCTTCACCAGCCACCTGAGTGTTACCCACAGAGAAAACAGATCTCAGGAAACCCTTAATCCAGAAGTTGCCAGGGGGTAGGCCACAAGCCACAGATGTCTTATTAAACATTGTGTATTCTTTTAACATTGGAGCTAACATTTAAGATGTGGGAGGTTTCACATAAAAATCCATATCTCTGGTTTCTCTTGAAAAATTAGGAGAGCTGACCAGTTGGGGCCCACATTCCCAACTGCTGGTGGCTCCTCGGGGAGACAGCTGCCACCTCCTCACCCCTCCCCCAACCTCACCTCCAACACACACTCAGGTTTGCTACAGTCCCCACCACTCCTGACCGTCCCCTGGAATTTCAGGGTTCATTTATCACCATGCTTGGAATAGTCCTTTCTACTGCAAAAACAAAAACAAAAGCAAAAACAACAAGAAAAAAAACGGTTTCTCTTAACTATATACTGATCAAAAGTGCAGAAGTAATTACAGACCAATAAGGCTGTGTGAGTTCTTAGACCTTCCCATTTCATTCATTTTATTGAAGCATTTTTTGGTCCTGGAGACAGGTCTGTGGCATACCGTCTAAACTCCAGTGGAGGAGAGCCCCCACCTGGTCGCCTGCAGAATAGCACCTGGAGAGCTTGCTATTTTTAGATTCTGGCCTGCTGGGCAGTGAAAACGCTTTTCTATACAGGATACTGCACCACTGTGTGCTGGAGGTAATTAGTTTGGCTCTAAAATTTGCAGTTAAATAAACGCTAATGAACAGCTGTTCCCAATAAACAGGATAAACTGAAATTAATAATTGCTGTATTCATCTAACAAATGAATCGCCCACTTTTTAAATACACCAACATAGTGCGTGTGGTCTCCTGTCCAGCTGGGCCAGCCTTCGAAAATGTAGTTAGTGGCAGAACAGGGCAACCTGGGAGCTGAGCAGGACAGACACTGTGCCACCCACTCTGAAGAAACCAAGAAAACAGACAATGGCTTTGCTTGCTTATTCTTTAAAGGGTAAAAATAGCTGATTGAGCCCTGGCTGGTGTGGCTCAGTGAATTGAGCACCGGCCAGCAAACCAAAGGGTCACTGGTTCGATTCCCAGTCAGGGCACATGCCTGGGTTGCTGGCTGGGTCCCCAGTAGGGGGTGCATAAAAGGCAACCACACACTGATATTTCTCTCCCTCTCTTTCTCCTTCCCTTCCCCTGTGTAAAAATTAATAAATAACATCTTGAAAAATAAATCTGATTGACTATGGCCCAAACCCCAGGGAGAAGAGAGTAATTTCATTTTGCTAAAAGTGGGATAAAGTTGTGCCAACTGTTGTTTCAAGATTTGGCCTGATGACACACTCGGCCTACCCCATCCCCTTATTGTTTATTTAGGGTATTATTTGCAGGTGGATTTTTGAAGAACTTGGCCGCATAGAGTCACAGGCGTAGAACACTGCTAGCAACATTGAGTCCTCGGGCAGTGGGAAGGGCATGAGCATTTGAGGCACAAATCCAAGTTCACGTCCTAACTACGCCAGTTACCGCGGTTTCCCGTCTGCACGATGGGAACAACAGTTTCCTTGCAGTGTCCTAGTGAGCTTCACATTAGGTCACAGGTCAAGAGGTTAGCACAGGGTTTGCCGCAGAGCAGTTGCTCAGTCTGTACTCATTTCCCTCCACACCGCAGAGGAAAGGACCGTCATACAAGGAAACTGAACCTCAGTCGGCCAGAGCCTGTGCATCCGTCATTCACGCAACAACTGCTTATAGTGCCAGACTCGGTTCCAGGCAGGATGCTCGGTGGGCAGGGACTCTGCCTGGATGCAGAAGGATGTCCCAGCGAGTAGCCTCAGGGGCGAGCGGAGGCCCATGGGGGAGTGGCTGGTGACTGCAGCTGGGACAACAAGGGCAGGTCAGGGAACGTCCCCCAGAGAGAACACTGAACCAACAGTTCAGCGAGACCAGTGTAGTTAGAGTGCAGTGACACGAACTGATTTTCGTTTTTCAAAGATCGCCTTGCTCAGTTGGTTGGAGCATCACTGGTACACTGGAAGTTTGCAGTTCGATTCCTGGTAGGGGCACATGCCTGGGTTGTGGGTTCAGTCCCTGGTCAGATGCGTGGAAGAGGCAACCAATGGATGTTTCTCTCTCACATCAATGTTTCTCTTTCTCTATCCACCCCAACCCACCCAAAAGAAAAAAAAATAAGCATGTCCTCAGGTGAGGGATTAAAATAATTAATCAATTAATTAATTGCCCTGGTTGCCACACAGGACAAAGGTGGACAGTGGGGGACCCATTAGCAGGCTCTTGCAGATGGTGGCTTCAGCCAGGGTTCTCCGTAAGTTGCCCTAGTCCACCTCTGCCCATGCCAAGGGACCCTGCCCATCCCTGGAATCCCCATAGCACATTGGGTTCATTACAAATTACAAGGTCATTATTGACTGGAGCTACCCGTAAGTACTAGGTGAGTCCTACACACTTTCTCTCCAGCTTGGAGTTGGACTTTGAAGGCAACGACTAGGCTGCACATAAGATCTTTTTAACCTCTCTCCATTCATTCTTGGGTCTCCTTCCTTGCTCCCAAGTCCACACATCTCATTCCCAGAGTGCTCTGTGCAGGGAGGGACTTAGTAAGGGTTTGTTTGAAAGGCTGAGCGACCACAGGCATATGTAACACATCAGGACGGGTAAGAGACCTCAGCCTGGTCTGGCTCCCAGCTCTCCCTGGGCCACCCTGGCCAGGGTGTCTTCATGTGTCTGTTTCTCCATCTATGGGAGTGGGAGGGCGGTACCTAGCTGCAGAGAAGATCGGTGACAACACATGAAAAGATTTGTGGACGTGAGCATGTCAAGCAGATAGTAAGTGCTCAGTAAATGTCAGCCCTGAGCAACGGCCCTCAGTACACGCAGTTCTTCTCCCTGATAGACACAAAGCCTGCTCCACAGCTGACCGAGGGGTGGATATAAAGTACACATGGATATTCAAAACTAGAGTCAAGGTTGGTGGAAAAATTACTTAATAGAGAGGAAGTTAAAAACTAATTTATAGATCTGGCGGCAAACACTTCAGTCCCAGCAGGAATTCCTCTGGAGCCAGACGGGGGCTCAGAAGTTCACAGTAAAATATGCATCACGTGAAGGCAGAGTTGGGTGAGACGGAACTCTCATGCGGGGTGGTGAAATGAGGTTCACAGTGGTTCATACGGAAAATCATATACTAATTAACAAATATAGTAATACAAGAATAATCTCTGTGGTTCACATACTCACGACTGTATACCTACTTTTGCCCCACCCCATATACTTAGAGAGGGGCTATAAAATAAGATAGCCAGTTTAGAGGCAATCTTGGCCATATCTGACACCTTTTGAATATGCATAACCTACCAGTTTCACTAATCAATCTCTCTTCTGGAATATGACACCTGGTATGATCTGAATGTTTAAGTCCCCCAAAAATTTACTTTGGAATCCTAAAGCCGAAAGTGATGGTCTTAGGTGGGAGCTCAGGGGGCCTTTGGGAGGTGATGAGGTCATGAGGGTGGAGCCCCCGTGAATGGGATTAGTGCCCTTATAAAAGACCTCACAGAGCTCACCAGCCCCTTCCAGCAAGTGAGGACACAGGGACAAGTCAGCAGTCTACAACCTGGAAGAGGATTCTCACCAGAACTTGACATTGCTGGCTCCCTGATCTTGGACTTTCAGCTTCTAACACTGTAAGGAATAAATTTCTGATGGTATTTTGTTACAGCAGCCTGAACAGACTAAGATAACACACAAGTGCACACAAGAAACATCACCCAAGGGTGTTCATCACAGAATTATTTATAACAGTGATTGCCCTGGAAAAATTAGAGTATTTGCAAAATATGGAATAGTATGCAACAGTGAGTGAAATGCAGTAGAATTATATGTACCAACATGCTAAGACCTCTAAAACATATTGTATGTACTAGGGGAAAAAGTTACAAAGTGTTATGTGTGGTATAACAAAAATAACGCAATGTGCTTTTTATACACATGTTTGCATGGCAGAAATTGCTAGATGCCTTCTCCCTGGTTCCCCTGCTATTTAATAATACAGCCGTGATTTTACTTGTGGTATTGTAGTAACAGATTGAACTGAGAGACTCCAGTTCCCTGCATCTCCCAAAGCCAAGTCCAGCCTTCTGAGTAAATTCTGGGCAATGAGATATAATCAGAAGTGGATACAGATGAGACTTCATTCTATATCTGCCATGGGATAAGAGAATGGCTGGTGCTTTTGCAGCCATATTGGACCCAGAGTTGACCTTGAAGGTGAAGATAGTGGACAGAGGATGGCATGCTGGTGCCTAGGTCCCTGATGACCTCACAGAGCCACCATGCCAGCCCTGGATTGTTGTATAGCCAGGACTGTTTCCTTAAGTGAGAAAGAAATTTCTAATGTGTTTAAGCTATTGAGGTTTTCCTACCCTAGGCAGCCAGATCTAATCCTAAGTCATACGGTAGGAAAACCCAACCGTCTGCAAAGATACACATGAAACTAATTTCAGCGATCATCTCTGGGGAGAGGAGGGGAGAAATGCAATTACAGAGAGAAGTCCAAGGAAAATACAACTCTTTCATATTTAAATTTTTAGAATTCACCCATGCATTTGCACATCTAAAAATAGATTTTAAAATAAAGGGAAAACATCCATGTTAAATTAAAAAGACTGAGAATTTGATGAAGCAGCCAGCATCTAGCAGGGCTCGGGGCCCCTGGTGCTCTGGAGCTGCCTTTTACCACACTCACCGCACCAGCCTTGTATGGCCTGGACCACCTAGCAATGACCTCCCCAGGGGGCATCCCGACCTTCCGCTGGGTGGCGCCTTCAGGGACACTGCACCTGCCGACGACCACCAGAAACCACCCACCGGCAAAGCCTGGCTCCTTCCGGATAAGGACGCTCCCAGTCCAGACATCTCAGGGTGTCGCGGGCATTGCGTCCTCAGGCCCCAGTCTGTAAGGGCTACGTTCAGTCGCTGTGCCTGCAGGAGGATTCACTCCTTTGTGACCACAGTTTCTAAGTCGGGGGGAGACTTATGGGGGTGCCAGAGGTGATGCTGTGTGGGAGGGGTGACACTGTACAATCCTGCGTCAGCCAAGGGCCCAGGAAGAAGGCTCGACTGACATATTCTGCTGGTCTTATGGGACCCCCTCAAATAGCAGGTGGACCAGGATATGGGGCATGTCACTGAGACTTTAAGTCCGTATTCAACTCACACTCATCAAATTCAGGTTATTTGCAAGATCAGCAAAAAACCTCAGATGAGCCAGCAATGGGGCAAAAGCAGAGAGCAACCTTTCCTGATGTCAGCATATCTGTCCTCGCTGGTTTCCAGATTGGGCCAAACCCTGACCCTCCATAGCCCCACCACTGACCCCTCTATGCCCACCTCTGTCAAGCCTAGGGGAGTGGGTGTCATTGATCAGCACCCCTAATTTCAAATAGGCTTTAGACCAGACCCAGTGACTTGGCTGTTTCAGAGTGCCAGGATTTATCCTAATTCTCAGCCTTTCTGCCCTCTGCCCCCTGCTACTTACAGGCCCCAACCACGAAAACAGGAGCTGCCACCTCCAAATGGAAAAGCATCCCTGCGTCTGCACCCACCTGTCACTCCCACCTCTCACCACAGCCAAGAACTGCCCTCCTATTTAAGTAGCCCTCCCCCTCCCCGCCCCCAGGATCCGATCCTCTCCCCATTCTTCCCAAAGCCACTGCCACTCCTCCACTTCTTGGGCCCCTGCGACAGGTCTGACGTGATCCACCTTGCCCGTGCATCACTCCCTACAACACGTCTGCTTTAGCGATGGAGAGGGACCCGTGCAGTTAACAGGACACTTGATCTCATAAAAAATATCAGGGAAGGTTTTCTGGGGGAAGCCACACTCAAAAAAAGATCTAAAGAATGAGAAAGAAGGAGTTCGCTTGGGAAAGAATAATATTCGGGGCAGGGGGGCCTGGCATGTTCATAGACGCCAGGGAGAAAATAAAGTTCACATGGTACTTTGAAAATTAATCTGTTAGTCACCTGTGTGTTTTTTACTTGCAAAAGACAAATTCTGAAGAAGGATAGTTTTTCATATACTTTCTTAATAACCAAGTAATCTGTATCTGTTGGCTGTCTCAGTCCATTCGGACTGCTATAACAAAATACGGGCATGCCTTGTGTTAGTCAGAGTCGCTCAAGAAACCAGATGGATGCAGCGAGCTAAGGAGTGGGGTTTATTAGCGGGGAATAAGAGGAAAAGTGGAGCCAACCAAGGGAGGTTGGGACTCGTGGGGGAAAGTGGGGCCAACCAAGGGAGGCTGGGACTCGCTGGGTTGTCTTAGGGCAGGGTTTTTAAGCACAAAAACCCGCGAAGGGGAACTGGTTGGTGTGTCAGAGTCTGATTGGCTAGAGCTGGTGGCTGGTGCCCTTTCTGCTGACCACTGTTCTGGATACATCTTTTCAGGCTCCAGTTAAAGCTGCATCCCGTTATGCCAGATCGGCTGACCCCCGACCCCAGTCTTAGCCGGGCATCCATCTGTCCTGGGTGGGTCGGCAGGCAGTTTCCCGGCGGGCATTTTCCCAGGCTATGGTTTCCCACCCTACGGTTTTCCCGCCTGGTGATTTTCCATTCCTCCTAGGCCTGCCTAGGTCTATCACCTTGTTTTACTGGGCTTTGCTTTATTGTGCTTCACAGATGCCACACTTTTTACAAATTGAAGAGCCTACACCAGCAAAAAAAGATTACAACCCACCTCATTGTGAGGGTCTGAAACTGAACCCCCAGTAGGTCTGAGTCAGGCCTGTAGTAGACTGGGAGGCTTACAAACAACAGAACTGTATTTCTGACGGGTCTGGAGGCCGGGAAGTCCAAGATCAGCGTGCCGGTGTGGCCAAGCGAGGGCCCTCCTCCCGGTCACAGACTTCTCATTCTGCCCTCCCATGTCAGAAGGGGCTGCCGAGCGAGCGGCGTGGTCTCTGTAAGGGCACCAGCTCCATCCGTGGGGCCTCTGCCCACATCGCCCCTTCACCTCCCTGAGCCCCACCTCCCAACACCGTCCACCTGGGGGTCAGGGTTTCAGCCCATGGATTGGAGGGTGGGGTAGGGACATGAACACGCAGACTGCAGCAGCAGCCAATAGCCACACGCACCTGTTTTTGTTTCAACTAAATGAAATGGACTGTTCCGTTCCTCAGTGGCGCAGCCATACTCCCTACCAGACTGCACAAAGCAGAACATTTCGTTCGCAGAGGAGAGTGCTATGGGCATGGCCCATCTAGGCTGCCAGAAGCAGGCAGGTGGATGTGACATCCACAGTAAATTGGGGTGTTGTTTGATTTTACTTTTAACACACTGCTTGGGTTAATTACAGGAATATCAATAAGCAAATGACCTGTGATCATTTGGTGATCAATATTCTTCAACAAACATCTTAAAAAATGCTGTTTTCCTTTTAAGTACAAGTACAATAGCTTCAAAGTTACAGGTATACAAGCCTTGGACAATAACTATGAAAGCCAACATTATTACCAAAAACTTCTTTGTCCTGTGGATAGGGGACTCAAGACTTGGAAAATTTTAGATTAAGGTAAAAAGTTGTAAGTCTAAAACATAATATGTATGTTAAAGCTTTTGTTTCAGAAACTACAGATAAGGCCCATCCTGGCTCCTGGGAAAACAGCTGGCCTCCTGGGGCACTGCTAGAGATTACTGCCTGGGGACAAGTTGGAGGCATCTGGGCCTTTGTGTTCCAGGGAGAGACAGACGACCACCCTTCCCTGGAAACAGCTAACTGCCCAGAACAGGAATGTTGCAGCTTCTGAATCTCAAAGCCCTCACCACACCTTGTTTATTCCCCTGTTATAAAAACTCTGGCCTGGAAAGAAAAGACAAGATGGTCTGTTAGGGTATGAGCCCGCCATCATCTCAGATCACTGGCCATCTGAATAAAGCGCCCATAAAGATTCAATCACTGTCATTGCTTATTGGGTTTGGTAGTGACAGGCAGCCTGAATGCCGGTGTCTTTTCCAGTTACACTATTTAAGTGAACAATTAGAAGTTCAACTTTATACTGATAAGATCATCTGTAAATGTGTAACTCAAGTTTTATGGTTCCCTATTTGTTCATATTCTCTATCCTCTTTCCTATTTCTCTAAATAAGGGATAAAGAATAACCCTAACTCAGAACACCTATGTCAACACCACATTTACTCAGTGTTTCTTTTCAGGGAACTTCTTGTCTGTGATTTCTACTATGACTTTAACCGAAGTTCTGTGGGGGGCAGGAGGGAGGGTTAAAATGTTGGGTGGACAAGCAATTTACACATTACTTGCTAGATGTATAACTTTTTACCTTAAGCTAAGATTTTCCAAGTCTTGAGTCCGCTAGCAATAGTTCTGTTCCAGAGCTTGAGGTGAGGAAAGTGTGGCCATTACAAAGCCGGGGTGCCTGGACTGCAAGAGAAGGAGATGGTTAAGATAAATCAGGAGAAATGGGCACAGGCTGGCCTGTGGAGAGTTCTGTCTTAACCCAAGGAGCTATAAGAGAGAAAGGGAAGCACATGGAAGCAGGAAAACCATCATCAAATCTGAGTGTTTGAGAGAGCGCAGGTCGCTGTGCAGAGAACAGAAAAGTAACAGCCTGTTTTCATTTGAATGCTGTTTTCTTTAGCCATGCAGAAACTTTTTAATGTGAT
>PVIA01019171.1:0-11132 GCA_004024845.1 Tonatia bakeri | reverse complement strand
GTTATGCTCAGAACCTGTAGCTTTTTAAATTTTTATAAATAAAAAATCACTTTTATTATACAAGTGATAAATAGTTAATGTAAAAATAAATAATCCCGGGAGTCCAGCCCTGCAGCATTTCTAGCACCAGAATCCAGAGTCCTGAGAGCTGCCTTTTCCACACAAAGGTCCGTCTTGTGTCCCCTGTCCCCCCCCCCCCCCGAGGGAAGCTGAGAGTCATCAGTCCAGCATTCAAGGCTCACTGTGGTCCCATCCCAAGTGACGCAGGGGGACAGTGGCCATCTCTGCCTTCCCCTGGTCCACTTCTCTCTGAAGCTGCTGCACTTCTTTTGGGAATTGGCCATTTCCCGGGAGGGAGTGTTTCAGGGCGATCATTCCTGGTGACACCTCTCACCGTGAAACCCAAGGGGTGAGGCCCTCCCACTCCTAGGTTGCTTTCCTGAGGGGTGGGCACTCGTCTAACTCTGTCCACTCGTATGCGCTTTCCCGGGACTGGAGCAAGTGCAGGAAGGAAGAGGAAAGTGAGGGAGGTCACCTCTCCCAGGTCAGCATCTCGACCCGTGATTTCCGGGTGTGAGAAGCTGCCTCTTGAACCCCAGTTTCTTGTGGCTCCCACCTGGTCTTCCCTGTCTCATCCTCTTCGTGGGGCTTGAGATCTCGCCAAGAAAGCCCACTGTGCTCACGTCACTCAGGTGGGCCTCTACTGCTCACAGCCAAGAACCTCGATTGCACCATGTCCCCTTTGGCCACCCAGGTGAGGACACCCCTCAGCACCTCATCCTCCTTCCAGAAGGAATGATAAGGCTATGGAGCTCACTGTTAGCAGGATCCCTCCTTTGAAACTCAGACGTCTTATCTCAAAGGGAAAAACAAGGGGTCTCTGTGAGGTAACTTTTGGGTGTGCGGGGCAGACACCCAGTTGGTTCAGCTGGGTTGCCAAGACACAGGACATCGGCAGGAAAGGAGAGGGGCCCAGGCTCAGGAGGGCAGTACACAGACCAGAAGGCTGTCATGATTCTAGGTGGCTACTCTGCCCTTGGAGTCTCATGTCCTCTCTGGCCATTTATTTAATTCCTCTGTTCTTCCTGCCTCTCTGAGCTCATGGCTCAAAAGGATGGCCCCTTTGTACACCTTCTTAATTCAGTGGTTTGAAAGAGATTCTGATTGGTACCAATCAGGTCATGTGTTCTGTGCTCATCCAGTCAGCTCCGCACAGCAGATCGGGTGAAACACCCCGCAGCTGAGGCCACACCTGTGCATATGTGGAGGCACGTGTCTCACAGTTGTCTAATCAGTGCCTGGGGGTGGGGTGGGAGTTGGACCAGCTTTGGGGATGATGCATGGGTTATCATCGCACAAATCTCCTTTGCTGAAGCGCTGAATGGATTAACCTGGCCCCCTATCAGGGGAATTTACAAATTACTTTTTAATAAGCAGCCTCTTTGGAAGGTATTCCAGGGAGAAAGATGATCTCTGGTTCTTATAGCAAAAATCTGTTTCCTTTGAGAAAAGGACTGATTTGTAACACTCATCATCAACCATTAATTTTACTTCATGGGATGAGCCCCAGAAGAATATCTCTTTCATGGGGCTATCAAATTATAGGTGCTTTTGAGCAAGAGGTTTCATAAGCCATATGTCTAGCTAACCCTCACTAATGTGAGAAGTTTAAAAAATTAGGAGATTCCCTTACCTATGTCTGCCTTGCCACCCCCGCCCCCAACCTGTGAATTGTAGAGCATGTGAAATTGTGATGAGGTGATTTTAGAGCTCAGAGCTCTCCATTCATACAGAAATAGCCCACACAAAGCTGGCTTTCCTAAATCACACAGATCTTTGGTTTTCCCAGTCTTCTTTTAAATCTGGGCTTTTTTTTAGGGGGTGGGGTTACATTTGAATATATGGAGATATAAGTTATGTACCATAAACTTTGCCTTTTTAAAGTGTACAATTCAATGGCTTTAGTATTCACAAGGTGGGCAACTCATTACTTGTCATTCCAGAACATTTTCAACACTTCAAAAAGAAGCCCAACCACCCTAGAGAATCAATCACTAATCTATTTTCTGTTTTTATGAATTTGCTTCTGAATATTTTATATAAATAGAGTTACACATTAGGTGGCCTTTTATGTCTGGTTTCTTTCACTGAACCTGACGTTTTCAAGGATCATCCATGTTGTAGCATGTAGCAGTACTTCACCCCTTTTTGATGACTGAATAACATTCCATTTCACAAGGAACTCTTTAGGGTTTAAGTGTAGAACAAGTCAAATCACCTTAAACAAGCAAATAAACAAGTGCATATAAGGGCTCATATCACTAAGAGTCCAGGGGTGTGGTGGGCAGAATTCTAAGGTGACCCCCAGTGACCTTCACCCATGTGTGATCCCTTGCCCTTGAGTGTGGTATAACCCATAATTACTCCTGACAAGATATTACCCTGTGACTATGTGATGTTGTAAGACAAAGGGATTGTGCAGATCTGATTCAGGTTATTAGTTGACTTTGAGTTGATCAAGAGGGAGATAATCCAGAAGGACCTGACCTAATCACACTAGCCCTGAAAACTGGGGCTGGAGGCCAGAGGCAGAGGAAGTTGTAGATTCAAAGCATGAGAGGTATTCGACACACTCTTGTTGGACTGAAGATGAAGGGGCCCATATAGCAAAGACTGTGGAGACCTCTAGGAGCTGCCGGTGTTCCCTGGTGGATGGCCAGCAAGGACATGGACACCTTGGTCTTGATGCCAATGACATGACTGGCTTGGATGCACTCCCCCCCCGCCCCCCGCTCCCCCAAGAGCCTTCCTGGTTCCATGAATGTGGAATATTTCTCCCTGCATTTTAGTTTCTCTTTGACTTCTTTCACTGGAGTTTTGTCATTTTCTTCATATAAATATCACACATACAGTATTTTGTTAGATTTGCACCTAAATATTTCAATTAGTTTGGATGCTAATGTAATGGAACTAAGCTTTTAATTTTAAGTTCTACTTGGTCATTGCTGATCAGTAGGAAAGTGATTGACTTTTGCGCATTAACCTACTATCCTGAAATCTTGCAATAATTGCTTATTAGTTCCAGCAATTCTTTCACATTGTCTACACAGATGATCGTGTTACTTGCAAACAAAGACGGTTTTATTTCTACTTTTCAATCTGTATACCTATTATTTAATTTTCTTGTCTTATTGCATTGGCTGGAACTTCTGGATGGGGAACTCTGTAAAACACACAAGTGCAAGGGCTCCGAAGTGGGCCGAGTCTGTTCTGCTTGAAGAACTGTGTTGAGGCCAGTAGGCAGGAACCTGGCAGTAGAGAGGAGAGGGAGGGGCCAGATCACCCAGGACACGGTATGCTGGTGGGAAGTTGAGATGTCCTAGGGAAATGGGAAGGTATTAAAGGACTTTAGAAAGGGAAGTAACTTGGGGATACTACATAATCTGGGAATCTCAGTAAAATAAATTCATAGTTTGAATGTTAAGATAATTGTGTGTGCAGAGGCAAATGAGACTCTTTCTATAATGTGTGATAAAATCATATAAAGAGTACTCAACACTACTTTTTAAGGTTTTTCAAAATGATAGATTTATTTCTCAAATTCATGGTAGTTATGCATTCCAAGGTTGACAGGGAGGAGAAAAGTTTACTGAGTGGCATAAATATGTTAAAGATATTAATTTGAAACCCAACCACCAATCTGCTACTTTTCAAAGCAACTTGACTGATGTGTTTCTTTCTCAAACACAAGTAGAGAATGTTAATGAAGGCTTTGA
This sequence comes from Tonatia bakeri, assembly GCA_004024845.1. NCBI lineage: Eukaryota > Metazoa > Chordata > Mammalia > Chiroptera > Phyllostomidae > Tonatia > Tonatia bakeri. Next base: position 7,356 of record PVIA01019171.1, on the reverse strand, counting down.
ACTTTTCTTTCTTCAAATTATTTCATAAGCTTTGATGTCAAAATTTTAAGAGAGAATAAAGTGTCAATTATTAAAGGACCTTATATTTTATGAAAGCTCTTATATTTTGCAGTAACTACCAGGGAATATTATGCTTTTACCCGGTAGCTGTTGGCAACTTCAATTTTTTCCTTCTGATTTTAAAGGACTCACTCATTCCAGAAAATTTGGAAAAATATCAACAGCTCTGAAGAAGAAAATGAAGACCGACTGTAATTATACCATTGGCGTCTTGGTTTATCTCTTACTCAGGAGTTTCTTCTGAACGTGGGGGCATGTGTGATGAGAGCGTGGTGTGTGTAGGGTTACATCTTGCTTTTTTTTCACTTTTGTATGATATCATGAACATTTTTATGCTATTCAAAACTTCACAAAAACATATTATAAATTTATCCTTAACACTCCCCTGTCTGGACAGTTCATCTCCTTTTCTTTATTTCTGCATTGTTGATTGCTTCCAGTTTTGGCTGCTACAATCGATATTGTAACAAACATCTTACTGAATAATTTTGGTTCACGTTCACAAACTGCTCCTTAGGATAAAGTTTCATGTGTTACAGTGACTGGATCGAGAGTTGGTGCTTTCTTAAAGGGCCTGATACGGCCACCAAATTGCTTTTGGAGATGCTGGGACTGAGAGTCCCCCCCACCCCGTGGGCGTTCTGTGCCCATGTCACCATGTCCTCACAGGCACAGAGCAGCACCTGTTGAGGGGTGTTGGTGCAGATCTGATGTGATAGGGTTTGTTGTTCTTTTAATACATCAAGAATTCATGGCTGGGACCAGCTAGTCCTGGGTTGCACCTTCTTAGGGACAGACTGGACCTGCCTTCACACCCAGGAGCAAACCAAATCCCCACCTGTGCCCCAGCAGCCCCATCGGACAAGGAACTGCAGCACTCTCCTCGACAAGTGGTGAGTCAGTGACCTGGAGAGCAGACAGGGCTGTTCTGCACCAGAAGCCAACCTGCTCCCTGTGGGGAGGCTGAGGAATCCGGCTCTGGTGCTCCGACCCCTCAGTGGGGCCGCCCCAGTTAGCATGTGGTTATCGGGCTCCCCACAGGCACCCCAGACTTGCCCCTTCCGGCCTCTCCGGCACAGGGTGCCTGCCGACACAGGCTCATCTACCGTGACTGGGTCTCCCAGCACCGTATCCTGTGGGCACCCCTTCTTCTGACGCCTCGTGAGATGATCTGGGTGCCAGGCCCTGCCAACTGCTTCACCCTAGAGGCGGATCCCAGAGTCTATTTCACGGTTCATTCAAAAGGAAGACGGAGGAGAGCTTTTCCATTTCATCTGTTAAATGATTTGATTCACAAGGGACTTGGTCAAAGCAGGCATCCCAACTCCGTCTGGGTCCTGGATCGTTTGCAATTTACCATTCTGATTAAAGCCCCCCAAACCTCATCAAACCCTGCTTTGGTGTCCGACAGAAGTCACACCACTGGGCTCTAGGGGACACCTGGTTGAGGTGACTGAAGCTTGGAAGGGGCGGGGGGAGCAGAGTGTATCGACTTGCTTCAACAGCTGAGGCTGGAAGCGACAAATGGGAGGAATGCAATCCCCCCTGTAGACAGGTGTTCCCGTGGGAACACATCTGATAACTGTGTAAGGAAGTGCTAGGAGGGACCACTGTCACAGAGCAATTTTTGGCCCCCCGAGGACTTCCTGCTCCTGACCTGGTTCACATTTTAGGGATGGGAACACAAGCCATGAACACAGCTCTGCCTGGCCTGTCCCAGGTCCCGCACATCTCCATGGTGGTCCCCCGGAGGGGGCTCCCTCTTGAAGCCCTTGATGCTTCTGAGGACTTAGAGGTGTCTGTGGTTCCTGGGAGGTGCTGCGACTCACCACACGCCAGGAAGGACCGTCCTGGGGCTGGAGACTCAGGTGAACCTGTCCTGGGTAAATGTGGTGCCTGCCTCACTCAGGTCTGAGTGGCCAGCAGCAGAGTCCACGCTGAGTTCTGAGGTGAGGACAACAGAGACCAACTGGAAGGAATCAGAGGGCAGGGCCAGGGTGCCCTTGGGCTCCGGGCCGCAGGAGGGAGTGGGGAGAGAGTGCTCTCGGGGCTGACTGGGGGAATTGGGCTGAGTTACATCCTCCAGGGAGAACTGACTGGCCCTTCTCCTTAGGAAGAAGCAGGACCAAAGCACCAAAGCTTGTCCCCAGCACGATTCCTCATCCCCAACCCTGTCGGGGACCCACATGGGTAAAGGTCAAAGCAGGTGGGAACCTCAGGGTCCCCTCATCCCAGCCCTCCTGTCACAGGAGGTGGCGCCGAGAGCTCCAGGCTGTGAGGGGACCAGGACTGGGAGCAGCAGAAGGGGCCTAGGGTCTTGGTTGCTGGACTCTGGACTCCTGGATGGCCAGGCCCGTGAGTGCTACCCCTGGTCCTCCCCGGGCGGGGGAGGGGTGCAGATACGAGACCAGCTTTTTAAGGATCGTGCTGTTGCTAAGGGGGAAAACGAAAAAGCAAATGATTGCTGTATTCGGCCTTCCCTGAGTGCATTGCAGAACACAGACTGCAGAGAAGAAATGTAACATTTTATTGAACTGCGGCAACGCTCGAGGGGGTTTGGGAAGCTAACTGGCCAGCCTCCCGTGTTCAGGACCGTTTTCATATCGACAGCAGCCAGCCTGCCCAACACGACAGCAGTGCAGTTTGCAGGAAATGGGAGTTTCCGAAGGTACCGGCCCCCCACCCTCTGCAGTGGACGCACACCTGGCTCCCCCCTCCCCCGTTCTTCCCACGGGACCTATTGAGCACCCACTGTGTGCAGGACTGTGAGGCGGGCACGGGGTGCAGCAGAGGAGAAGACAGACGAGGTCCCCCTTCTCATGGCACTGAGTCCTCACTGGGGTCGGCAGAGAAGGAGCAAGGAGCTGAATGGGTGAGGCAGAGAGTGTCCAAGCGTGACCAGGCACCGAGGACGATGACCCTGGTGGCATGGCTGAGGGGCGGGGATCCTGTTCGAGTGGCAGAGGGCTCTGGCCAGAGGAGTGATGGGGCCTCACCTGTTCTTTTCTGTTGCTGTTGGCTCAGTGGGACTCCCTGCTTTAACGGGACTGGGCCCCACTGTCCCCAGGTCCAGTGGCTGAGGGCCGGGCTCCGGCGAGCCTGCTGGCACATCCACTCCTGGCTCCCGTGCGGCTGGGTGGCCCAGGGGCTGCTCTGCCCGGGCCTCTCATTTGCGGCATTTCTCACGTCCCCCCCCACCCCCGAGTCTGGCCCTTTACAGGCCTCATTACACCTTGGCACAGAGAATGAGGCTTGGCAAATGGCTCATAAAGCATCTTTTTAAAGGTTAATGGTCACTGGCGAGGGAAGAAAGGGCCACCGAGCACAGAAGCTGTCTTTGATGGTGTGGATTTTTCAATTAGGTGAAACGAGAGTCACGCCTCCTTACAGGTGCCTGGCCTGATTACCAAACAGCCAGGGAGGCCTCGGGGTGTCTCCGAGGCCGAGACCTCAGCCCCATATGAGGGGCAAGTGCTGTTACATCAGCTGCTCCCCCAGGAGGGGCGTGGGGGTCAGGGGGTTCCAGCTCTGTCTGCTGCCTGCTCGGCCCCTGTGAGCTGTGCGTGTGGGGGGAGGCGGCTCTGGAGGGTCCACACTCTGGCCAGTGAGGTCCAGGAGGGCAGCACAAAGTTGGTTTTCAGACTCCCTGTGCCCGGTGCCTGCGGCCCGCTCTGGCCATGGCAGGGTGCAGGTGGGCAGGACTTGGATTGGGACAGAACTCAGGTAGACGTCCCCAAATTCACTGCAAGTTTGCTGGGAAATGTCATTGTCCCCTGTGCTCAGGAAGAGGAATGACATTGGTGAGCAGGTGGCCGGCGTCGTTCATGCCTGTCGAGATTGGTAGCTGCAGGCATTGGTCTCATGGGCTTATTCACCCAACATGCACTCTGTCTACAGAGAGACCCTGCCCGGGCACTGGGTCCCCAGCTGTGGGCACGGCAGACCAGGTTTCGGTCTCATGGAACCTCCCCTCTCACGGGGGAGCGGCAACAAGCGAATATACAACAGCAATATTTACCATAGTGCTGGTGGTTGGTTAGAGGTAAATGTGAGCACTGTAAATGTAGACAGAGCAAGAGAGGGAGGAGGTGTGCCGTTTCACACGGGTGGGCAGAGTGGCTGCTCTGACCTGGCGACCCTGAGCATCGAACAGGACGTGAGGGGAGTCATCAGAGGTTTCCAGGCAGGGGGTACGGAGGTGCCAAGGCACAGAAGCCAATGCGTGCTGGGCCGCTTGAGGGCAATGGGGAGACTGGTGGGGCTGAGTGGGAGGGAGGGCGTGGCCACAGAGGTAGGAGAGCTCAAGGTGTCAGAGAATGCAGAGGATGTTGGCCTGGTGGGGAGGGTTGCATGTTCATGGTGGGCCCAGTTGGAAGGTCTGTGGTGGCTGAGAGCCAGCAGCACCCCGGCTGGGTCCTGGGTGAGAGGAGCCCCTCTGGCCACTGGGAGGGGGAAGGCGAGCCCAGAGGCTGCAGGAGGCAGCAGCTGTGAAGTTACGGACAGTCAGCCTGGGGGTGGAGCAGTGGAGGGGGTTTGCGGGGAGCAGGTGAGGAAAGGTCTTGTCCCCTTCTCCCCCACACCTTCTTGGGTTAGGAATGTCTCGCTGGGCATGTTGGAGGCATTGGGTATAAAGGACTCTCCCTCCTCACGGCACACAGTAACCGAGGCTCCTGTGAACATCTTGCTTTTCAAAAAAATGAGTATTTAATGAGTAAAGGAAGGAAGGAAGGAAGGAAGGAAGGAAGAGCTGCGGTGGGTTCTCAGTAGACAGAGGAGCAGATTATGGCCACTTGGCGAGAGAGAATATTCCAGGAGACTGGACTTTTCCTGAGGACAAGGGAGGTCATTCCGCACCCGCCCCTGCCCCCCGCCCTGGGGCCCCAGTTTCACTGTGGATAAACTGAAAGAACGAGTCTAAATAATCTTAAAGGACTCTTCAAGAGATAAGCACCTAGGACTAAGCTGCGTGTCTTGCAAAGTCCTAGAGGGAAGTGGGGAAAATCCTTTTATTTTACACTGGGGGAGGGGCACCCACTGCAGACTCTTCACCTTGAGTCTGGTGGAGCAGGTGGGGCCTTTTGATTCTTTCATCGTCTCTTTCTTCCCTCCCCTTGGCCTATAGGGCAGGCGGGATCTGGCTCCTGTCTGCCTCCCCAATCCCATCTTTCTACCGAGCCATAACCACAGGAAGTCCAAGCCTGTAGGGTGATTCTTCTCTGCAGTTTTCAGGGCATCGGGCTCCTTCCATTTTGCTAATCTGTCATCCTTAAGGTGAGGCTTTTCCCACAAGGTCGGTCAGGTCCCTAAGCTAGTCAACGGGAAGGGGGAGGAGGGGCAGAAAGGGTAGAAACCTTCCCTTTTCTTCAAGGGCTGGACCCAGCAGCAGAGCACAAAGATCTCTTCCCCATTGGCCATAGCCTGTCACATGACTACCCCTGACTGCAAGGGAGGCTGGGAAATATAGTCTTTGTTTTGTCTCAACCAGGAGTGTCCAGTTTATTTTTACCAGGAGCCACATCAGCCTTGAGGTTGCCTTCAAAGGGCCAAAATAATTTTAGGACTGTGTAAATGTAACTACTCCTTAACTGTTAAGGAGCTGAAATTACGTTCGGCCCTTTGAAGGCAACTGCGAGGCTGATGTGGGCCCCGGTGAAGATGAGTTTGACCCCTCTGGTCTAGATAAAAGTCTGTGACTGAGGGGAGGCAGCAGACACTCTGCCCACTCTTGCACACGTTGCTCCAGCCCACGGTGACCAACTGTCCCCGTTTGCTCTGGACTGAGGCGTTTTCTTGGCACACAGGATTTGGAATGCTAAAACTGGGAAAGTTCTGGGCGAACTGGGATGAGTTTTTCTAGTCTATTTCAGCCACACTGGCCTCTTTTCTTTTAAAGATTTTATTTTTAGAGAGAGAGAAAGGGAGGGAGAACGGGAAGGAGAGAAACACCGAAGATACATCGGTCGGCTGCTTCTTGCACACCGCCAATGGGGGACCCGGCCCGCAACCCAGGCATGTGCCCTGACTGGGAATCGAACCGGAGACTTTTCAGTTCGCAGGCCGGTGCTCAATTCCCAGACCCACACCAGCCAGGGCGGCCTCTTTTCTTTGCCGTAAATGGGCCAAGCACGTTCCTGCCTTGGAGCCTCTGCCTGTGCTCTCGCCCCGTCAGGAACGTGCTCCTGCCGCTCCCTCCGCAGGACGACTGGGTGCCCGCCCTGCACCCGATCTGCTGCGCCGCACTCTGTGTGCCCGGAGCGGGGTGGACATCCCATCCACGTGCCTCACCTCACGAGATTGAGTCTTTCTACCCCTCCGTGCCCACTCTGGTTGCAACCTCTCTGCGGACTAGCAAGCTCTGCAGCTTCCCTTCCCGACAGGCTCGCCTCCTTCCCGAGGGCTTGGCAGGGCTCGCGCAGTGCCTGCTGTATCTGTTACCAATGGCGGCCCAATACGAGACCGTGCATTGGGTTCCGAGATTATGATCTAGGAAACGAGGAGTCTGAGGGGATGTGTAAGCCCACTAAAGGCAAAGGGTGCATTGAAAGGAAGTGTTCGGTGGAGACACTTTTCATTAAATAAAGTCACACCTCTTGGCGCCATCTTTCTGGAGGGCGATTTGGCCACACTGAGAGTGCATAACTTTCCACCCCGTGTTCCATTCACAGGCATTTGTCCCAAAGAAATAATAATAATAATAATAAATGGTAAAGACAGGTCTCTAAGACTTTTTAGAAGAGGGAAAAAGTGTGAATGCCTCAATGCCAGTTGCTGGGGCAGCAGAGACTGCTATCTTCTGGACTTAACATGTTCTTCAGACAAGGAAACGGAGGCACAGAGAGCTTAAGCAACTTGCCAAAGGTCACACAGCAGGACGTAGCAGAGTTGGGTTTGAATCAGTCGGCTGTGCTGCCTCCTAGGCTTCAAAAAGGACTGAGAATGTCCGTGTGGGAATAACGACCTCCTGACCACCATGCAACCCCCCACCCTGAGTGAGACTGAGAGGAAAATCTGCCTTGGTAGGTAAAATCAGGCAAAACCTGGTTGTTAATAAGTTTATTAGGCCCTGGCTGGTGGGCTCACCCAGTGAGTGCTGGCTGTGAACCAAGGGGTCGGTGGATTGATTCCCAGTCAGGGTATAGGCCTGGGTTGTGGGCCAGGTCCCAAGTTCGGGGCACATGAGAAGCAACCACACATTGATGTTTCTCTCTCTCTCTTTTTCCCTCCCTTCCCCTCTCTAAAAATAAATAAGTAAAGTCTTTAAAATAAATAGGTCTATCAGAAACCAAGATGAGGGAA
>PVIA01019170.1:0-11130 GCA_004024845.1 Tonatia bakeri | reverse complement strand
TGAAATTATAAAGTTTTTATGAATCAAACAGTATTTCCCATTGAGCTCATTATAATATCAGAGGTGCTTAAATCTTCATTTCCAACTTTTGAGGCATCAACAGTGTTTCTAATTCTTTTAACTTTGGGGAAGTGTCTTTCCCTAAAACCTCTGTCAGATATAACTCCACCCCAAAATGATCTAGTGGAAGCTGCTAGTTAGAGGATTCTTACTGTTAAACCTCATTGTAAAATAGAAGACTTCCTGGAATGCAAATAACTACCTCCTGATTTATCTACTTGCTAAATTCAAACTTGGAGGTTTCTTTAAATTAGCAGAGCAAATGTGCAGTTTCTCCAAAAACGTGAGTGTAGTTGTGGCTCACCCAAAACAATGCAGATAAAGGGATGTACACAGGGTGTAGCAGCCGGAGATGAACCAGAGGGCAGTGGGGAGGAGATGGGAGTCCGCAGAAGATTTCAGGCCATTCGCATCTCCATTATGCAAACCAGTGATTCAGAAGGAGCATTGTTGGAAGCTCAGGCCCCCATCTCTCAATTACCCCAGGGCTCTTTCATCTCAAGATTATCCAGGCTGACTGTACCACCCACCTAACACTCAAAGGGGAAACTGGAAAGGTATTTCTTGTTCTTTATACCAAGGGAATTTGTCTGCTATTCAGAGAGCTGCTTATTCTATATTATGGCCGACGCCCACCATCATCTTTCATCCCAGATGCTGAATTCTGAACTAGGAGACTGTTTACTCACTGTGTGTGACAAATATTGACATTGAAACCAACTCTGCTTCTGTGGTTGCTAGTTTTCTGGTCCCAGGAAACCTCGGTTCCCAAGTGACAAATGGATTTTAAGCCCATTAGCTATGCTATTGTCAAAACAAAATATAAATCTCTGCTTTGCTCCTGACCTTTTCCAATACCTGGAAATTAGGGTTTCTCCCTTATTTGTTGGCCTTACTCCACCCAGAATCTTGCCTTTCTAAAGGCAGCTGAGTGGGAGTGGAAACAAGCATGTTACCTGATAAACCTGTGGGTGCCCTGAGGACAGAGACTGTCCTAGAATCTCATTCCTGGAGGCAGCCCCAATAAAAGTTGAGAGGAAGGAGAAATGACAATGATGATGACGGTCATAATAACTACAGGTATCACCCCTCCCCCATTATAGAGCATGCCATGTGCTGAGCCCTGTGCTATAAATTCTTCCCTTGAGTTATCTAGGTAATTATCACAAGTATTATTATGACCATTTCACAGTGTATAGAGGTTAAATGACTTGCTTAGGACCATACCGTGTACTCCAAAGCTCATGGCCTAACTCCTATGAAGAAAAGAGAAAATGAGAGGGAGAGAGAGAAAAAAACAAACTGGAAAAAGAAGGGAGGAATGAAGGGAGAGAAGAAAGGAGGAGAAATAGACTGACTTGAAGTAAACCATGCAAGATAATGATAAAATTTACTACAAACAAGAAAAAAAAGATAAGGACTAAATTATCATTCCTCAGATTGATTCCCTGAAAAACTCAAAGTGTCCTCACATCTGTTCCCTTTTCTTCCTGCAACCCAACAAGGCGGATGGAGCATCTTCTAGTCTGTTTGTTCCTTTCATTTTCCTGGGCTGTCATGCCCACCTTCACCCTCTCCCATACCATACACACTTAAAAATGGTTTTAGAGAGATCGCAAAAGTAAAGTCTGGGAAAATCTTATGGTTAAAAACTTCCAGCTCCCCAGCCCAGACATCATGGACCAAGCCAGGTAGGTTGGCAGGGAGGCCAGAAGCTGGAGGGAAGAAGGGCTAAGCTCCTTCCTTCCACTTCACTGTCCTCTGGCGACTGGGTTGGGAGCCCCAGCTATGAAAACATGTTCTCTTGTTTCTCCTCAGCCAGAGGGAAAAGGTAGATGTCACGCACTTCCACACTCCAGAAACAGTACACGTATTAATAACTGTTTAATTGTATGTGAGTATCAATATATTTCGTGGTGCTTCAAAAGCCATAATATTTTGGTACCACATCATAGTGGGGATGGTAGGTACTACACACCATCCAGGTTGCATCCAGGCTAGCGGTGACTAATAGAGAACTTTTCATTCACAGGAACGTGGCAGAAGTGTTTCCATTTCCCTGGGGTGTGTGAAGTGGTGGTCGAGGCAGTGAGCTACGCAGAGGGCTGTCGAGGTCTGCCTGTATGCCACCTTGACGTACCCACACTGGGAGAAGGAGTCTTGGGGCTGGGCAGGGGTGGGGAATGAGATAACCCCCTACAATGCATATTCTAAAAATAGTGTACGTTTGCCCTTGACTGGCAGTATGTGATTTCCCCCCCCAGCAGAATAACATTTCTAATTTTATTTTGCTTAGGCTGATACTAAAATGAGTTTGCACTCTCAGGGAACATTCGGATGGCTATGGAAGCCAGGTGAGTGCTGGGTGGCAGGTAAACAGACCTGAGAGTCTAAATTTGTGTCGGACAATTCTAGTCCAAAGCCAATTAACTCTAATTATGAATAATTGTTTTTATCTTGTAAGATTTTTTTCTTTTGTTAGAAACAAGACACTTATGCCCTTCAGAGACATGGAGGAAAAAGGGTGTTTGTTTTGCTTTTTTTTTTTTGCCTGATAAAATTTCTTTTTTTCATCCCCACCATCTACCATGGTGGCTTAACATCTTCTGTGCTGTAGGTACTGTCTGTGATAAACAAGTTACTTCTTCAAGGCTCAAAACTACCATACAGTGGTCTGAAATGATCTCTGGTTAGGAGTGCAAAGGTTGAGGCTCAGAGGGAACCTGATAAGGGTCCAAATCTCCTCACCCACATCTCTTGTACATCCATTCACCTGTAAGCTGGGAAATAACTAAATAATCTCAAAAAAGGGAATGCCTTCTTATTACTGCCACCCACCTCCTAAGTCTCAAAATGTTTTTTCTCCTTAGTAATGAGGTTTGTGATTTTAAATTCCTAATGGTCAACGGTGGGGCAGGTGGGACACAGACTCGGGCGGGAAGTGGGAACTTAGGCTAGTGCTTAACCTCTCTGAGCCTCAGTTTTCTCATGTGGACCATGGGGACAGAGTATATAGGTTGAAGGGTGACACTCCTAGTGCCCTGCCTTGCACAGAAGAGTTGTGAAACTCGATCCCAACATCTGTTAGTGAACTTAAGTAAGCAGAGTGACTCCAAATGTATGCCCTTTCCTCTGTTTAATTTGGTCCTCTCTGATACAGTTGAAAAGGTGAGGGTGTCTGGCCCAGTGAGCTTTGCTTTTGGAAATCATGGGAATGAAAGTACCTCGATGAACCAGTGAGCAGCCTATCTCCTCATACCCACCCAAACTTCCTCCTGCTGCCTACGGACACCAAAACCACCCCTCACAGTGGCCCTCTCCAGCAGGCTTACCTTTTCCTTCTAATTTACATGAACAGGCTCTGCTAGTGGGTCTTACCTAGGTTTTGATTTTGTTGGTCGGTTGGTTTCAAATCAGTTTCTCCTATTTTGCACTGGGAGAAACTAAAGCCTACAGGCAGACAGAGATTAGATCTCAGATCACTTCTTACTTTCCCATGACTTGTACTAGCCTGTTCCCAGGGAGGAAAGCAATCAGAGCTCAGCGTTTAGTTCAGAGAATCTAGCAGGATTAAGGGCTGGAAGGCAGAGGTATAAATGGCAAGACCCTCTGTACGCTGAATCCCTCCATCGCATGCGTTATAGGCCAGACTGACTTTTCCTGGTGAACTGCAAGCCAGGAGGGTGGCCAGCATCCTCGGAGGCAGACACATCTGTGCAAACACTCATGTGTCTAAGCAAACTCCCTTATCTGTACATACCCGTGTAGCATGAGGGGTGGCGGGAGGTCTAGTGTCTAGTCCCACTTATGCCACTAATACCTTGGGTGAGTCCCTTAATTCAGTGTTCCCAGACTTGCTCAATTATAAATCTCACCTGGGGCCCTTATTTAAAGTGCAGATTCTTGCAGTCTTCACAGAACTACTGACCTAGAATCAAATCACACCTAATCTCACAGAGTTCATGAGCCACGGGGTGACCTTTAGAGCTTTGTTCTCTCCTCTGTAAAAGGAAAGGGTAGGTCAAAGGCTTCTAAAGCAGTATCATGAGGCCAGTGTTCCAGCTCTAAAGGTGCATGCCTCTGTGACCAACTCACATGTAAAAACAGAACACTGCAAATGGGCCCAGGTTCACATGTTCATTGGTACATGTTTGCATGGAGACAGATGGAGTCTAGTTCTCCTTACTGCAGCGTATCATCATGCTTGGCTTTGACTGGGCTTCTGGTGGTGACTGAGAGGGTTTTAAGTTACCTGTAAAGTTTTTACTTTGTGGACACTGGTGCTCCAAGTCCCTGACATTTGCCCCTCAGCCCAGCAGGTGTGTGGAAGTGGTCAGGCAGACACCTGTGACAGAGTACACTAATCAGGGACAATCACTTCCCTGCTCAGAAAGTCAACTTAAATTTCAGGTGATTAAATAAATACCACCCATGAAGGCTAGTAAGATGATAGAATCAGTCTCCTGGCTCCCACAGAAAAGGAAAAAAAGAAAGTGAATGATCTTGGAAGTTATTCTCGCCTCTCTGTTCCTCTGTCCCCCTCCCAAAGAGACTGCCTCCCAAGCCAGACTTCCAAATGTCTTCCCGAGCCAGCACACTTAGCCCCCTTCCACGCATGCCAAAATGCTAGTGAAGGCAGATGTTCGTGCTGCCTAAAGGCAGCTAGACCAGATGCTTCTAAAGCAGCACCATGAGGCTATCTTTCTAGTCTGGGGAATTAGGGTGAGCACCCTCTCTGTCCCTGAAAGGTTCAAACAGAAGCTGGACCCTGAGTGCAGATTTACCAAGGGGTGAAGACACAGACTAGATTAGGGCAATGGCGAGCTGGGGAGTTGGTGCAGCGCAGCACAGACCCCTTCCAACAAACACGGCCTCCCTCTGTGTGCCCCGCACTTCCCACTCCATGGGGCAGGGTGACACTCAGTCTTTTCCACAATAATTATGTAACCCCAACATCCAAAGCTTCAGCTCTGTCATGTCACGCCCATCCCCATCAGGGGAACGTCTCCCTTCTGCTGGCAGTGACAAGAAACTCACTACCCACGAAACCCTGCCATAAAGTGGGCTTGATAGCAAATCTCAAACTATCTCAGTTACCAAATTTCCTGAATTAAATTAATTAGTTCTTCCCAAATTAATTCCATTTGACTTTGGGCAAGATTCCTACTATCTAAGCCTCAGTTTCCTTTTTTGTAAAGTGGGCATAATAGTAATACCTAACTCAAATACCTAGCTGTTGTGTGAGTCACATGAAATAGTAAATACACAGAATTTGGCACACAGTAAGCCCTCAAGAAATGTTCATGGCTAATATTTTGCTTTTGAGGAACTGATATATAGTCTTTTGCATGTAGGGCATTCCTGATGTTTTCATTTTCAGAAGGTATACACATTGTCTTGAGAGTAGGTGTTCTCAAGCATTCTAGAGACATGGGGGGTATGTATCTGAGTCAGCACGTTACACACAAGTGAAGCGATATTGTTGTGTAAGGGCTACTTGGGCCCTGATCAGGTTCAGAGGTGCCTTCCTAGGAGCATACCGCTCTGTACCCATGCTCAGGCTTTCTCTTCTTTCCCACTCCATGAACCCAGATACACAGCAGAGTACAAGGTCAGGGGTGGGGGTGGGCTCCTATTACATACTACTGAAGAAATCATCCCGATTTCATCCTAAGGCAAGTCCTATCCCAGCATCATGGCCTGTCAGACTTGGAGAACCTCTTTCAAGTGCACTCACTAGCCTTACTTGGGCAAGAAATTGAAACTCTCTGAGCTTGTTTTCTCATTGTGAAATGATGATATTGATAATATCTACTCATGGACTTTTTATCGGGGATAAAGTGAAATAAGGTATGCCAAACTTGGTACAATATTAAAAGACTTCAGATACAGCCTAATATCAGTATGTAATCCAGTAGGCCATTTAATAAGAAGGTAACTGTCTTAGTCTGCTAGAGCTTCCACAACAAAATACCATAGTCTGGGTGCCTTTAATCTCAGAAATTTATTTTCTCACAGTTCTGGAGCCTGGAAATCCAACATCAAGTTTCCAGCAGGCTCAGTGTCTGGTAAGAATACTTTCCTTGTGCTACAGATGGCTGCCTGCTTGCTGTGTCCTCACATGGTGCCTCTTTTATAAGAACATTAATCCAACTGGTTGAGGACCCTACCCTTATGACCTCATTTAAACTTCATTACTTCCTCAGAAGTCCCATGTCCAAATACAGTCACACGGAGGGGTAGGAGGATTGGGGCTTCAACACATGAACTTGGTGCGGGGAGAGACAAATATTCAGTCCATAAAATTAGCCAACTTAAGTGGCTGTTTATTTCAGTAAATGTCATGGAGAGGTAGATGGTTACATACCCACAGTCTCTTTCTTCCTGGCCCACTGGCTTTGGGGTAAGACGTCATAAGAAAGAAGCCAATAGATCAGCATCATCAGGGGAACAAGTAAGTTTCCTGACCCATCAGCCTCAGCAGCAGTTGTGAGAAAGATGAGACCCCCGGGAGCTAGTCCAGACCCAAGTCCCTGAGGAGCCAATACCTGAGGGTGACATGACAATGGGACAAGCCCAGACCAAAGGAGCAAAGAGCAAAGAGCCAGTTCAGTGTCCTTGCCCCCAGACTGAGCCTCCTTCTAAAACAAAGAATAAATCACAGGATATGACCCAGTCTCAGAGCAGTCCTTGCCTGCAAGGATGGCTGTCCTCTCTGCAAGGGACAGGTCCAGAAAGTCCTTGTCCTGCTGACAAATTATTATCCTGTTGGCCTAGGATTTGTATTTGACTTTGCTTCTTTCAACACTGCCTTGTTTACTGCATGAATATTTCATCATCAGATTCATCTTGGGATCATTGTTAAAGGTTCTTCCTCTGTTCAGGGAGATGGCCCTGCTAATCATCAACATCTATGTTGTAATTTCAGATTAGTTAGAGCTGTAAACTGGGACACTAGTAACTATAAGCCATATAGTTACTACTTCGATGCAACTTCTCAAAATCATATCATTTTATGATATTCTTCCTAAAAATAATTTTAACCCCCCCTCCACAAAAAACAAAACACAACAAAAAACCCAGCTTCCTTTAACCAGCAGCAGGCAGACTTCCTCAGGCTGGACCGTGCTTCCTTCATGGCTCCCTGGCGGTGGGCAGTGAGATCTGACACATCCTGGGTGAGGAGCTCCCCCACCAACTTTAGCAGCCCCCAGATGTATCCAACATGATACCCATATACTAGAACCCAGGAAGCAGACTCTTGGTTTTGAGTCCAGCTTAGCCACTTACAATTGTGTGACCATGTGACTTAACCTGCCTCAGTTTCCCCCTCTGAAATGGGGGTGATTATAGTGCCCAGCTGGTAAGCTGTTATTAGTATTAAATGAAATGTGCTATGTAAGCTCTCAGAAAAACACCACACACAAAGGCCCCTGCACATGGTAACCACTAGGCAGTCTCTGCCAAGCCCGGCATCTGGCTAGGCCCCTAGGGACAACACTACAGATACAGTAGTGTCCCTGCCCTCTGAAAGCTGACAGTCTAATTGGGGAAATGAAACACACCTAAAACAGAGAACTTACTGAGTGCTAGGCCACATGGCATGATTAGAGTTGGGTCACTTCAAGGTCACATAACTACACCCAGTGAGGGCTGTTCTCCATCCACCCAAGATGGGCAGGTGCTAGGTGGTTCTAGTTTTGCTGCTCTGTGGTCTCCAGAGAAAACCAAGAAAACTAAGTGCACTGCTGAGTGATACTGGAGGTGCCTTCCAGGATGGCATTCCTGAACAGGCTTTTTCTTTGGTGCTCACAGTCATGGTTATGATTTCTGCTCCCTGAGGGAGGCTGAGCCCAGCCAAGGCCAAGGAAAACTGAGGTTGGGAGAAGTTATGGCTGTTCAGCTGTGCCACTCCCTTTCTTTTGAGAAATTTAAGCTGTGAACACCACCACCCTCAAAATGAGCTGACTCTGAGAATTCACTGCTTCCACCTTACAGAAGAGAAAAACTGAGGGGCATACAGCTTACTGAAGCCCTTGAATGGAACCAGTGGAGGGGTTTGTAAAATGACTCCGAGCTCCCCACAGCCACCTGGCCTGGGTGAAGATCCAGGGCACTTCCCCTCCTTGCCACCCCTTTCTCAGGGCACCAGCTGCTCCTAAAACTAGGTTTAGAAGTCCCCACTGCCTCTGCCCACCAAGGACAGATCTCCAGTCCCTGGCACAGATAACTCCAGGGACAACACCCATGGCATATCTGAGCTTCTTGACTGAAACATCTGCAAATCCAAAGCTCAAAAATGAAGATTAAATTCTGCAGCTCTCTCTCTCTCTCTTTTCAATTTCCTCCCATCACCTTAATAATTGCATCTCTGGATTGTTTAATTCCATAATGAAGCCACTTGGGCTTCCTACTGGCCTATCATCAGTTAGGATTAAGATTCATTTCAAATAAGAGGTTTTTTTCCCCTATTCCCCCCTCTTTTATTCCCAATCTAAATTTGCATTACAAAAAAATTAAACAAAAGCAGCTTTTTGAATCTCCACTCATTACTCCCATTACATTTGTTAACATCATTATCCTCACTGAAGATGGCAACTATCATCAAATGTTGCAGTGCCTTTGTGGACCTCTTGCTGTATTAGTTTAGAAAATTGCTTTAATGCATATGCTTTTAGAGATTTAAAATCTACCATGGCATGATGAGTTATATAATGCTGTACATTTTTCATCTAATAGTGCATTTATTTTTATTTAAGTGTGTTGCACTGAAATAAAAATGCATGCCCATAGTAAGAAAGAATACAAATGCAACTGGGAAAATGCAGAGCAGGGATCCTGACTGGCAGGCCCTCTCCCACTGCCTTTTTCTGCAGGAGAAGAAATCACTGCTTCTGAAACCCAAGCCCTGAGGGTTTGAGTTTAACGTGGGTGGATGGTGGGGGGGGGGGGGGGGGGGGGGGGATGGGGTGGGTGCTCGCTGACCCTGTGGTGGGGAGGAAACTGTTCGTGTGTCACTGTAAGCACATTAACACAGGAAAGCAGTGTTTCAGGAGCAATTACCAAATTTCTATATTCATAGAAATTCGTTTCCCTGGAGAGAAAGGCTCAGGTTGGAACATTTATGAAGTGCTGATTTCTTATGGAAATAAGAATTTTTGGTAATTACAGAGGAGCTGCTCTTTATCTGCTTCTGCATTCTAATAATGGGAATGGTATTTTGTTAGTTTCTTTTTTATTATTACTAAAGTGCACACAGGCCGACAGCATCCTCACTGGTATTCTGGGGATCCACTCCTCCTTACAGCTGAGAACGTGTGAGTCTGCAGCCCTGCTCAGAAACACTCAATCACTCTGCTCACCAAACCAGAGAGAGCAAAGATGGGAATGGAACGAGGGGCAGCTCCAAGCTCTAGCTCCATGCCTCTAATTCCTCCCCTCACCTCGCTGTGCCCAGCCCCATTTCTGGGGCTCTGTGGAGTGTGCTCATGCCTCAGGGAGACATTTTTCAGGGTGAAGGGATTAAGGCTGTGAGATTCTGTTGTTTTCTCCCTCTGACTCCCTTTACTGCAGCAAACCCCCAGCCCCAAGCACCAGTGTTCCCAGAAACACGGGTAATTGTCAGTGAGCAGGGCGTGCATGACAAGGCTCCCGGACTCAGTTTCCCGTGGCTTCTTGCCCTCTGTTTCCAATGCCCTTTAGCTAGCTTCCAATCCTGTCCCTAAGAAGTCAGTCCCCTGGGGACCCATGTCAGTCTCCTCCCACTCCCTGCCCTGTACCTCACTTTTGAGACCTCACTCTTTGGAATAGCCACTCTCTCCCCAGGGAGGCCAGCAAAATGATACCAACCCCCCTCCCAGAGCTATCTTAGCTGATTTACAATAGTTATAAAAGAGGTCAGAGTTTGATTAAGCTTAAAAGATCCATTAATTATACCAAACAAAGCAAACATAACGAATATAAAAATTGATGACCTCCATCACGGGTTCAGATGTATCCCTTTGTTGGGCCTTGGTAGGTTCTGTGGAGCCCATCCATCTTGACACTCTGTCGGACCCACAGCCCATGGCTATGTGGAGGTGGAGGTGGAGGTGGAGGTGGAATTAACCCATACCCCAGACTGCTGCTGGGGGAAATCCTGGAACCACCTCCCAGGCCACTGAGCTTTGCACCTGGCTCTGCTGTAGCCCATGGAGCAGCACTAAGCAGGTTAGCACAATGGCCACAGCATCATGGTTAGCAGTTCAGCCTCTTGGGTCCAGATCCTGGCTTTATCACTTACTAGCCCAACTGACAGCATTGGGGGTTAGTCTATCTCTTTGTGTTCCCATTTTTTACAAGGTGAAATGGGGATAACAGCACCTACCAGGGGGTTGTTGGGGTTAACTTACTCAATGCATCCAAGGTGCTTAGACTACTACCTGATGCATGTCACACTCTGTTACCTGTATTTATCTTGCCCTGATTATTGTTACAGTTTGAATAAAGGCTAGAGACCATCTAAAGCTCCAGTATTTCCTGAGGAATGTCACCTTTGTCCTTTTTCTGAAAGACAGGAAAATCTTTCCATCACCAAATATTTATTAAAGTCCATGAAGTGCCTAACCCTTGCTTAGGGGCTGAAAGAACATCTCAGCTTCAGCAGGTGGTGCCTGCCTGGCAATGGTTTAAAGCACCAGCCAGAGCCTGGAAGGTCACCTACTGGAACTCTTTACATCTTGCCATTTTCCATAGGAGGAAAGGAAGAATGAGAAGAGTTCAAAGGACACACACTTCTCCAAGGAAGACATACAGAAGATCCAAAATCACATGAAACGATGTTCAATATCGCTAGCTATCAGAGAGATGCAGATTAAAACCACAATGAGGTCCCACTTCACACCAGTCAGAATGGCCAACATAAGCAAAACAACAAACAACAAGTGTTGGAGAGGTTGTGGAGAAAAGGGGACACTAGTGCACTGTTGGTGGGACTGCAGACTGGTACAACCACTGTGGAAAACAGTATGGAACTTCCTCAGAAAATTAAAAATGGATCTACCTTTTGACCCAGCAACTCCACTGCTGGGA
>PVIA01019169.1:0-11135 GCA_004024845.1 Tonatia bakeri | reverse complement strand
CCCTCTATTCCCACTTTTCTGAGTGTTTATATCATAAATGGGTTCTGTACCTTATCAAATGCTTTTTCTGCATCTATTGATATGATCATTTGATTTTTGACTTTCCTTTTGTTTATGTGATGTATTACATTTATTGATATGCAAATATTGTATCATCCTTGCATCCCTGGATCAATGATGAATTCCACTTGATCATTGTGTAACATCTTTTTAATGTATTGCTGGATGCTGTTTGCCAGTATTTTGTTAAGAGCTTTTGATGAGCATCTATGTTCATCAGCAATATTGGCCTGTAATTTTCTTTCTTTGTTGTGTCTTTATCTGATTTTGAGAGTAGGATGATGCTGGTTTCATAAATAGAATCTGGGAGTCTTCGATCTTTTTGAATTTTTTAAAATAATCTGTGGAGGGTAGGGGTTAGCTCTGCCTCAAATGCTTTGTAGAATTCTCCTGTGAAACCATCTGGTCCAGGGCTTTTGTGGGTGTTAGGAGTTTTTTTATTACTGCTTCAATTTTGTCTGCTGTTATTGGTCTGTTCAGGCTTTCTGCTTCTTCTCCCTTAACTTTGGGAAGATTATATTTTTCTAGAAATTTGTCCATTTCACCTAGGTTTTCAAATTTCTTGGCATATGGTTCTTCATAGTAATTTCTTACAGTCCTTTGTATTTCTGTGGTATCAGTTGTAATCTCTCCTCTTTCATTTATGATTGTCTTGATTTGGGTCTTCTCTCTTTTTTTCTTGATGAGTCTGCTTAAAGGCTTGTCGATTTTGTTTGTCTTTTCAAAGAACCAGCTCCTGGATTTATTGATCCTTAGAATTGTACTTTTAGTCTCTATGTCATTTAAGTCTGCTCTGATCTTGCTTATTTCCTTCCTTCTACTTCTCCTGGGATGTCTTTCTTGTTGTTCCTCCAGCTCTTGTAGGTATAAGGATAGGTTGCTTATTTTAAATGTTTCTATCTTTTTCAGGTAGGCCTGTATCACTATGAACTTCCCTGTCAGGACTACCTTCGTTGTGTCCCATAAGTTTTGGACTATTGTGAGTTCATTTTCATTTGTTACCAGGAATTTTTTTTATTTCTTCCTTGATCTCATTCTTGACCCATTCATTGTTTAATAGCATGCTACAATCTCCATTAATTTGAGTGTTTTTGAGTTTTTTTTCCTTGAGGTTGGTTTCTAGTTTCAGTCCCTTGTGGTCAGAGAAAATGCTTGATAGGATTTCAATTTTCTTGAATTTGTTGAGACTTGTTTTGTGTCCTATCATGTGGTCTATCTTTAAAAATGTTCCATGTGCATTTGAAAATATTTTGCTTCTTTGGGATGAAAGGCCATATATATATATTGAGTTCATTTGATCTAGGACATTGTTGGATGCTGCAATATCTCTGTTGATATTTTGTTAGGAAGACTTATCCATTTTTGACAGTAGGGTGTTAAAATCTCCTACTATAATTGCGTTGCTGTCAATATCTTTATTGTAGTCCTCCAAGATTTTTTTTACATATTTGGGTGCTCCTATGTTGGGTGCATATATATTTACAATGTTTGTCTTCTTGATGGATTGTTCCCTTGAGTATTATGAAGTGACCTCCTTGGTCTCTTTTTATGGCCCTTGTTTTGAAGTCTATTTTGTCTGAGTATTGGTACACTGGCTTTTTTTTTCCCCTGTCCATTTACTTGGAATATTTGTTTCCAGCCCTTCACTTTCAGTCTGTGCAGGTCTTTTGTTCTGAGTTGGGTCTCTTGTAGGCAGCATATGTGTGGGTCATGCTTTCTTATCCATTCAGCTATTCTATGTCTTTTCATTGGAGCATTTAATCTATTTATATTCCAGGTTATTATTGATAGGTACTTATTCATTGGCATTTTACTTCCTTCATACCTGTTTTCCTCCCTCTCTCACTCTTTTTTTTTCCTTTTCTTAAAGCAGTCCACTTAGTCTCTTGCAGTGCTGGTGGAGGAGGTGTATTCTTTGAGGCTTCTTTTGTGAGGACAAATTTTCAGCAGCTGCCTATGGCCTCTAAGCTCTGCTGGAAGCTTCAAAAAAATGGGACTGTGTTTCAAAAATAAGTACAACAGTTGCCTGACAGCCAGGCCCAGACTTATCCTGTCCTAGATGCATTAGCACAAATGATCACTTGGATTCATTCAAAATCAAGATACTTTAGATGTTATACTTTCCTTCAAAAATAAAGTTGTACTATTTTAAGAGACAATTTTTGTACTTATTCACGTACAGCTTCTCATAGAGAGTTTTAAAATCACTGCTAATACTAAAGAAACATTAAATAAGAAAAATTACCTAGATAAAATAAACACCTAGGTAACTAACATCTCACTGTCTAACAATAAAAATATCTGTCCAGCACAGAGATTTATTTTCCTGGTTTTACATGGGGAAAGGTTGAGTCTGGAACATACTTTTCTGTTTTTCCTGATTTTACTTGTAATTTATTGTTACCTCAATTATGTTTTTTTAAATATTTTATTTATTTATTTTTAGGGAGGGAGAAAGAGAGAGAGAGAAACATCAATGTGCGGTTGCTGGGGACTGTGGCCTGCAACCCAGGCATGTGCCCTGACTGGGAATCGAACCTGTGATCCTTTGATTCACAGCCTGCGCTCAATCCACTGAGCTACACCAGCCAGGGCTACCTCAATTATGTTTTAAATACTATCCTAATGCAATCAGTATCTTGACAGATGGCACAACTATGATTCTATAGAAACAAGAACAAAATTATAAACCAAAACCTCTATCTCATTTCCTTAAATTCCTGGCATTCACATTGATCTAGACAATACTTAGAATTTTTTCTTCTGACCTAAAGAAAGGATTGAGAATAAAAAAATGTCTCTCTCTCAAAGGAAATAAACTGCATATGTGCAGGAAAATGTATAGTATTTCAATAAAACTAATAGCCCACACATACATAGGAAGCTATCAAGCTGGACTGGCCTAGTGAAAGCCCTCACTCTTCAGCAAGCCTCCTTGTACAAATCCCATCTTGAAGTGCACACAGTCAGTGACTAGCCCTGCTTTGTTCTAGTAAAAACTTTTTTTTTCACTTAATTCTAAAGCACACTCCATCACTTCAAATTCTATATAACATTTTGAGAAGCTACATTTCTACTGGAGGGTTCTTCAACTTGCAAATAAGAATTCCATATAAATTCACAGGAGTTTTTCTGTTTGTTTTACATAATCAAGAAAGTTTTATTTCCTTTAATAATAATATATGTTAGGCAAGACTTCCTTCATTAAGAAATTTCATCTACATTTTTGTTCTGTAGAGTTGAAGAACAGACCTAGAATAATTTAGAAACTAAGAAGAAAATATGGCCATTACCTTTTCCAATTAAAGTTTTACACTGTTTATCAAATGTCCGACATTTTCCTTCAAAACAGTGGGCTTCACCTGAACTACAACTTTGTCCATTGCGTGCAAAAGTGTCAGGCACACAGTGTGGGTCATTCCCATTGCAATAGTCAGTAAAGTCACATTCTGCATCAATTGCTTTCCTGCAAAGGATGCCACTTGGTTTTAACTAGAAGGGAAGAGAAACATAAGATTACATGTCAATGATGCTCAAGTTTTCTTTCTCTTCAGGCTTTGAATTCCCATCTGATTTTTTCTAAGTTGCCAAGATCAATGAAGAAATTCTTCCTCTTAACTACCTAAGCACTGCATTGACTTTACTGTGCAAAAATGAGTGGGTAATACTTCCAAGAGATATGATAAACTCAAAGATAGTCAGACCTCCATAATTATGAAAAAGAAAGAAAGAAAGTAGAGCTAAGGAATTAATATAAAAATTACTTATAACCCATCATGTCTATGTTCAGATATACAGCCTTTGGTTTCTCCATATGCCATCCTTAAAGCAGATATCAGCAACCATTTACAAAACAAATAAACAAATGTACACCATAATCATTTAGAAAAAAGTCTGTAGATTTTAAAAGAAGAAAATTTAAGTAAACAGGAAGTTCATTCATATATCACATTGCAAACAATTGTAAATAAAGTAACTTCTCCAATTAAAGTAACTTCTTCAGTGCTTACTCTTTAGCTGATAGCTTCCAGAGTTCCCTTTCTGCATGCCTGCTTTGGGCAAGAAACGTAGAGCTTTCCTTACAGAAAATCCTTTCTTCAATTCAAACCCCAATTTCTCATGGCTCTCATCATCCTATGCAAACTAAATCAAATTTGTTGAAGATCTCCAAGGTCCTAGAGGCCCAGTTTATATAAAACTCACACATATCTGCTCCCCCAGAACAAGTTTTCTGTATACTCTTTCTCATGTTTTCAACATGTACTTGCTACATGTACACATTTTCCAAGTGATGGATAAAAAGACAAAACACAACACACAATGGGTTGAACAATCAAATCAAAACCAGTGATCAGGATTGTTGGTAGAGGAAAATATATATAAGTACAATGAAAAAGTGTTAACACATGTTTCTTGAGAATATGTTTCCATTTGTAAACATGCATATGTGGCAATTTTAAAATATTTTAATTTAATTTGCTATTAAAACTTAATTTTTTACATCAGTTTAAGTATCACAGATAATATGAGGGGAAGGTATGGAGATTTCCCTTATAATCCCTACCCCACACATGCAAAGCTTGTGCCATTATCACCGTCTCCAACTAGAGTGGTATATTTGTTACAAAGATGAACCCACATTGGTGCATTGTAGAGGGTAAGAATAACAGTTTTGCTTTACCCACATCACCCCTCCTGCAAGGTGCCACAGCACAAGTCCAGTGGAGACCCTCTTGGGCTTGTGATTTCTCCAACAGGGATAGTGGAAGTAATACGGGAGGCTGATTTTCCCAGCCTTTGAGACACTGTCCAAGAGGTACATTATTGTACTGCCCCACCCAGAACACTCAGGAAATTGGCACAGTTGGACACTCTGGGGACACCTGAGAATGGGGAAAAGGAATGGGGTCTCACAGCAACCAGTGTGTAGATTGCAATGGTCAACCACATATCCTGTTAACATGCTCAGGATGCCACCAAGAGCCTTAGTCATGAACCAATAGGATCCCCTCAAGTGAGGATACCCACAAGTAGCCAACAAACACCCCCAGCACTTCACATACCCTAGAGCTGGCACCCACTCTCCCCAGCCAGTGGTACACATAGGCCACCAATGGTATACACAATCCTGCACTCAACACATGGATATCAGCAGCTGGCTTGACTCTCCTGAATGGGGAAAAGTTAGACAACCTTGAACACTTCAGGGCACTGCCTTAGTGGAAGCAAATGGGAGCCTCTCTGCCTCTGGACTAGCTTTGGGGGATTGAGAGAAGGCATCCAATCCTAATTTCTCCACAAGGATGGAATAAGATAAGTGGAGTAAACATATACATAGAAAAGATCTGAGAGACCCCCAAAACCTTCTGGGCTGACTTGATGATTGGCTTCTTAATCATCTTAATCTTCTTAATCATCTTAAGCTCAGTGGAATATAAGAGAGAACAGATAGACAAATAAATAAAAATCAGGAAAACAATACATGAATAAAATGAGAAGTTTAATAAAGAGAGAAATGGTGTTTCAAAAGAACCAAACAGAAAATCTGTGTCTAAATAATAAAATGACTGACTAAACTGAAAAATTCCATATGAAGACCTTCAAAAGTACAGTTGATCAAGTAGAAGAAACAATAGACTCAGAACCAATCATTTGAAATTATCCATTCAGAGAAACAGAAAAATTAAAAAAGGAAAACCTACAGTACTTGTGAGATACCAACAAAAGAAACACCATACACATTATGGGAGTCCCAGAAGGAGCAGAGAAAGAAAAAGGAGCAGAAGCTTATTTAAAGAAATAATGACAGAAAGTTTCCCAAATCTGGGAAAGGAAATGTACACAAAGCCAAAAGAACTCTAAATAGATTAAATGTAGGGAGGTATTCAAAAGACACATTACAAATAAACTGTCAAAAGTCAACCACAAAGAGAACATTTTGAAAGCAATAAAAGTAATTATTGCATAAATGGGAACCCACATAAGAGTATAAGTAGATCACTTGGAAAATCTGCTGACCAAGAGAGAGTAAGATGACATTTTCTAAGTGCCAAAAGGAAAATCACTTTCCAACTAATAATACTATACCTAGTAAAGATGTCCTTCAGAAATGAAGAAAAGATAAGACTTCCACAGAAAAACAAAAGCTGAAGGAGTTCATTGCCACTAGACCTGTCTTTAAAAAATGCTAATGAGAGTTCTTCAAATCAAAATAAAAAGATGCTGATTATCACTATGAAAGTATAAGAATCATTGGTGAGGAGTGGTGCAGCCACTGTGGAAAACAGTATGAAGGTTCCTCAAAAAATTAAAAATGGAACTGTCTTTTGACTCAGTGATTCCACTTCTTGGTGTATATCTGGAAAAACCCAAAACACTAATTCAAAAGTATGTATGCACCCCTATGTTCATTGCAGCATTCTTTACAATAGCCAAGGTTGGAACTACCCCAAGTGCCCATCAATAGATGAGTAGATAAAAAAGAAGAATTTTTATAAAAGAGTAAAACACCACCACCAGGGCCACCGTTAATGGCAGAAAGCCACAACAACTGCAACGGTTTGCTCTGCATTGATTTCACTTGCCTGCTCACAAGTCACAAGCTGAAGCTTTCAGGGTAGAATGTCCATTCGAAGAGCTAACTCTGCAGGAGCATACCTTGGACCCAGAGACTGTGGCCATAGAGGGCCACCATTTATTCATGTTCTTCAATAACAACAGACAATGGCAATAATGCTATTACCATTACTAACTGGCACATTATAAAATACACCAATAACTTAAAAGTTTCTTGTTTGCTGGTAACCCAATTTTTTTTAAAAAAAAGCTTCTTTAGACTACTTGTAATAAAAATAGCTAAGATTTACAAAAACAATAAATAAATAAAATAAAAATAAAAATCATTGGTAATGTTATGTATAGTGAAATTCAGAGTACTCCAACACTGTAATATGTTGGTATGGAAATCACCTTAACTCTAATATAAAATTTATAAGACAAAAGTATTAAAAATAACTGTAGCTGCAATTGCTTGTTCATGTATACAAAATATAAAAACATACTAAAATACAATAGCAATAGCATAAAAAAGGGGGAGAAGTAAAAGTGTAGAGTTTTTGTATGAGATCAAAGCTAAGTTATGAGCTTAAAACAGACTATTATAACCTTAAAGTGTTCAGTGTAATCTTTGTAGTAATCATAAAGAAAATACAGATGGTTGATACACAAAGGTAAAGATAAATGACTCAAAGCATATCACCATAAAAATATCAGCAAACAATAACATAAGACAATAAGAGAGAAAAAAATGAGATAAAAGAACTTAAAAAATGAACAATATGGCAAAAGCACACTTTCCTTGTTAATAATTACTTTAAAAATAAGATCCAAGCATATGCTATCTGCAAGAAACTCACTTAAGCATTCAGGAAATGCAGAGACTAAAAATGAAGGGATAGAAGAATGAAGGTATGGAAAAATGCAATTGGCAATCAGAAAGAGCAGGGAGGGCTACCTTTATATCAGATAAAATAGACTTTAGGTCAAAAACTGTCACATGTGTAAAAAAGGTTATTATATAATGAAAGAGGTTACTTCATCAGGGGGATATAACAATTATAAATATATTATGCACTCAACATCAGAATAACTAATGTACAAAGCAAATATAATCATAACTGAAGAAATAGTCACTGAAAACCACAAGAGTAATAAATAGAGATGATAAAAACAGTAGAAAACACCATTGAAAGTAAGAGCTATTATTTTGAAAAGATAAAATTGACAAATCTTTAGCTGGGCTAGAAAAAGGAGAAACCAAATAAGTTATAAATAAAAGAGGCGATGTTACAACAGATATCACAGAAATACAAAATGTCATTAGAGGCTACAATCATATACAAACTGTATAACCTAGAAGAGACACATCGATTCCTAGAAACAAACTAACAAGATAAAGTCATAAAAAATAAAAAATAGAAAATCGGAATAAACCAGTAATGATTAAGTAGACTGAATCAGTTATCAAAAACCTGGCAGCAAAGAAAAGCCCAAGATTAGATAAATCAGGTAATTAGATTATCAGGTACATTCTAACAAACATTTAAAAAATAATGCCAATTCTCAATTTCTTAAAAAAAAACAGAAGAAAAAGAATCACTCAGAAATTCATTTTAGAAGGTCAGACAGAACATTACAAGAAAATAAAACTATACACCAATGAAGTAGCTTGACCTGATGAACAAGCCTGATGAACATAGATACAAAAATTTTCAACAAAATACTAGCAAGTCAAATTCAACTGCACAGTAATAGGATCATAAACCATGATAAAGGGATTTTATCCTTAGGATGCAAGGATGTTTGAACACGCACAAATCAATAAATGTTATACATCACTTTAATAGACTGAAGGATAAAAATATGATCACCTTAATAGATGAAGAAAACGCATTTGACAAAATTCAGCATATTTTCATGATAATATATCAACCATTTTTACACAGAAGGAATGCATCTCAACATAATAAAGGTTACATGTGACAAATCCATAGCTAACATGACAAGGGTGCCCTCTTTTACCACTTCAATTGAACTTAGTACTAAAGTCCTAGTCAGAGCAACTAGGCAAGAAAAAAAAAAAGGCATCCAAATTGGAAAGTAAGAATTCAACACATCTCTGTTGAAGGTGACAGTACTATACATATAGAAAACCCAAGGAGACTGGAAGGTGGCAGCCAAGTAGGTGGAAGCTGAGCCCACTTGCTCATGCCCCCAGCACAGATTTTTGGCTGATCTTCCAACAAGTGACCTAAACAATCAACAGAGCCTCAGGTGATGTGAAGAAGAAAATCGTGTCTGCAGATGACATAATCTTATATGCAGACTATCCTAAAGAAGCCACCAAAAAACAGAACTGAGAAAAAATTCAGTAAAGTCACAGGACATAAAATCAGATTATAAAAATATCTGCATTTCTATACATATACAACAAAATGTACGGAGAAAAGATTTTTTTCCTTTTTTAAAAAATTACTTTATTATTGTTCAATTACAGTTGTCTGCATTTTCTCACCACCACTCCTCTGCCACCTCAGCCAAACCCACCTCTCTCCCTTGCTTCCACCCTCCCCCTTGGTTTTGTCCATGTGTCCTTTATAGTAGTTCCTGAAAACCCTTCTCCCCACTATCTCCTCCCCTCTCCCCTCTGGCTATTGTTAGATTGTTCTTAATTTCAATGTCTCTGGTTATATTTTGTTTGCTTTTTTCTTTTGTTGATTAGGTTCCAGTTAAAAGTGAGATCTTATGGTATTTGTCCCTCACCACCTGATTTATTTCACTTAGCACAGTGCTCTCCAGATCCATCCATGCTGTTGCAAAGGGTTGGAGCTCCTTCTTTCTTTCTGCTGTGTACAAATCCATTGTATAAATGTACCATAGTTTTTTGATCCACTCATTTTCTCATGGGCACTTAGGTTGCTTCCAGCACTTGACTATTATAAATTGTGCTACTAGGAACATTGCGGTGCATAGGTTCTCTTGGACTGATGTTTCAGGGCTCTTTGGTTATAATCCCTGCAGTGGAATTGCCAGGTAAAAAGGCAGTTCCATTTTTAGTTTTCTGAGGAAATTCCATACTGTTTTCCACAATGGCTGCACCAGCCTGCATTCCCACCAACAGTGCACTAGGGTTCCCTTTTCTCCACATCCTCTGCAACACTTGTTTGTTGATTTGTTTATGATGGCCATTCTGACTGGTGGTGAAGTGGTATCTCATTGTGGCCTTAATTTGCGTCTCTCTGATGTCTAGTGATGCTGAGCATCTTTTCATATGTCTCTGGGCCCTCTGTATGTCCTCCTTGGATAAGTGTCTGTTCAAGCCTTTTGCCTGTTTTGTAATTGGGTTTTTTGCCTTCCTGGAGTGGAGTTGTATGAGTTCTTTATATATTTTGGAGATCAAACTCTTGTCAGAGGTATCATTGGCAAGTATGTTTTCCCATAGTGGTGGTTCTCTTTTAACTTTAATGCCGTTTTCTTTAGCCATGGAGAAGCTTTTTAATTTGATGAGGCCCCATTTGTTTATTCTTTCCTTTATGTCCCTTGCTTTAGGGGACATACCCATGAAGATATTGCTGCATAGAATATCTGAGATTTTCCTGCCTGTTTTCCTCTATAACTCATATGGTGTTATGACATATTTAAGCCTTTTACCCAACTTGAATTTATTTTTGTGAATAGTGTAAGTTGGTGCTCGAGTTTCAATTTTTTTTGCATGTAGCTGTCCAGATCTCCCAACACCATTTGTTGAAGAGGCTATTTTTACTCCATTTTATGCTTCTGCCTCCTTTGTCCAATGTTAATTCACCATAGAGACTTGGGTTTATTTCTGAGTTCTCTATTGTGTTCCATTGCTCTATGTGTCTGTTCTTATGGCAGTACCAGACTGTTTTGATTATAGTGCCCTTATAATATAGTTTGATGTCAGGTATTGTGATCCCACCTACTTCGTTCTCCTTTCTCGAAATTGCTGCAGCTATTCAGGGTCACTTATGACTCCATACAAATTTCTGAAATGTTTGTTCTATATCTGTGAAATATGTCATTTGTACTTTAACAGGGATTGCACTGAATCTATAAATTGCTTTGGGAAGTTTAGACATTTTGATGACGTTAATTCTTCCAATCCATGAACATGGCACATGCTTCCCTTTGTTTGTGTCTTCCTTATTTCTTTCTCCAGTGTTGTGTAGTTTTCTGAGTACAGGTAGTTTGCCTCCTTGGTTAGGTTTATTCTAAGGTACTTTATTTTTCTTGTTTTATATATCAAATGGGATTTTTTTTCCTGGTTTCTATGTCTGATGTTTCATTGTTGGTGTATAAAAATGCCTTTGATTTCTGAATATTGACTTTGTATCCCACTGTTTTGCCAAATTTACCTATTTAGGTCAAGCAGTTTTTTGGTGGCGTCTATAGGATTTTCTATGTACACAATCACGTCATCTGCAAACAATGACAGTTTTGTTTCCTCCTTTCCAATTTGGATGCCTTTTATGTCTTTTTTTTTTTTTTTTTTTTTT
>PVIA01019168.1:0-11135 GCA_004024845.1 Tonatia bakeri | reverse complement strand
GACATACAGAAGATCCAAAATCACATGAAACGATGTTCAATATCACTAGCTATCAGAGAGATGCAGATTAAAACCACAATGAGGTACCACTTCACACCAGTCAGAATGGCCATCATAAGCAAAACAACAGACAACAAGTGTTGGAGAGGTTGTGGAGAAAAGGGGACACTAGTGCACTGTTGGTGGAACTGCAGACTGGCACAACCACTATGGAAAACAGTATGGAACTTCCTCAGAAAATTAAAAATGGATCTGCCTTTCAACCCAGCAATTCCACTGCTGGGACTATACCCTAAGAATCCTAAAACACCAATCCAAAAGAACCTTTGCACCCCAATGTTCATAGCAGCACAATTTACAATAGCTAAGTGCTGGAAGCAACCTAGATGCCCATCAGTAAATGAATGGATCAAAAAACTATGGTACATTTACACAATGGAATTCTATGCAGCAGAAAGAAAGAAGGACCTCCTACCTTTTGCAACATCATGGATGCAACTGGAAAGCATTATGCTAAGCGAAATAAGCCAGGCAGTGAAAGATAAATACCATATGACCTCACCTTTAACAGGAACCTAAACAACAAAACAAAGAAAGAAGCAAAATATAGTCAAAGACACTTCATTAGAGGACAGGTGGAGAGTGACCAGAGGAGAGAGAAGAGGGAAGTTCAGGGGAAAAGGGGAAAGGTTTACAGGAACAAAGTTAAAAGACACATGGATAAAAACTAGGGGGAGGGTGGTAATGGGAGGGAAGATGGGAGGGGGGTGGGTGGGCTTGATTGAGAGTAAAGGGGAGAAAACTGTACTTGAACAATCATTAAAATAAAAAAAAAAGTGAGGACGGAATTGTGGAGACCTGTGAAAAGGCTGTTGCAATAATCTACACCAGAGATTATGAGTGTTTGGAACAGAGTGGTGCAGCAGCTTTGGAGACAAGTGGTCAAATTCTGAACATATTTGGAAGGTTTAGCCAACAGCTAATTCCAGTTGCAATAGCTAATTCTAGTTACAAAGGCCAACAAGGGAAAATGGTGTTGAACTTCCTAAAATGGAGAGATTCTGGAAGGAAACAGTTTTGGAGAGGCAAATAAGGGCTTCACTTTTGGACTTGCAAAGTATGAGAAATCTACCAGTGTGGACATCAAGTAGGTAATAAGACATATGGGTCTGGTATTGAGAAAGAATTTCTAGATGAAGAAATAAATTTAAAAGATATCAGCATATAGATTGCATTTATATCTAATACATTGAGTCATATCACCTAGGAAACAAGTATAAAGTTATCAGAAAAATTATTTCAGCCCTGGCTGATGTGGTTCAGTGGTTGAGCACCAACCTGCGAACCAATGGGTCGCCTGGTTGATTCCCAGTTAGGACACATGCCTGGGTTGTGGGCCAGGTCCCCAGTAGGGGGTATGACAGGCAACCACACATTGATGTTTCTCTCCCTCTCTTCCTCCCTTCCTCTCTCTAAAAAATAAAGAAAATAAAGGAAAATTATTTAAAATATAATGCATTTTATTATTTGCTGCAGAAAAAATATAACTGCGTTTGAATTAACAAGCACTGGTCAAGAGTTAAAGATTATATAAATAATAAAAATGATTACAGGATGTTCAGAATTTCAACAATGTGACAGTTCTAAATAGAATCTTCAATGAAACTCTTCAGGAGAAACAGCATTTTCCACCCTGTCACCTCATCTATATTTTTAAGGTGAATAAACACTTGTAAATTTCTAAAGTTATTTTTTTCCCCCAAGAGAGGGTCTTTTGGTATAGAAAGACACAGAAGAATTTTCACAGCTACTATGTTTTAAAGTATTACTTATTTTATTAAAAATCTCAAACATGTTTTCTCAATTCTTTAAGTTCATTATACAAAAGTTATAATTTATTTGTAAACCTGCTAAAATAAGTATAGTTGCCCTTTCTTTGATTAATGTTTCATTCAGTCATATTGTACAGAAAATTACTTCAACACTCTTATCATAATTAAGATTTATTAAATATATTAAATGCATAAGTCAGTTTAATAGATAGATTTGTTTTCCTTTTGAAGCATTTCAAGTGTTTGACAATGCAAACCTATGGCCCTAACAAATAAAAACTTTCCAAGTACATACTTAAATTATTTCTGTAAACCAGTGAAGTAATCATATACAGTGACTATTGAGTTACGTTTTCAACAAAGCTCTTACACTTTTTAATTTAAAACCACAAGTTTAAAATTAAATTAAATCAAGTTCTTTAAACTGTTAAATTCTCAAAAAACATGACAAACATAGCAATTATATTGAACCCAGTGCAAAAGCATTCATACTTGGTATTTTCTCTACATTCACCATTTCAGTATTTCTTCAAGCCTTTGCACAGCTGAGAAGCATTTAACAAATTAAGAAAATCAGATTTTCAGTAAGAGGTAAGTTGAGTTCTACGTGTAACCTAGAGTTTCTTAATAGTCTGAGATTAGAGAGAGAAATCTACTCTATCACCTCAGGGGAGCTGAGGTTGCTTGTATGTACACAGCATGGTTTCATAGCCAAGACATATGATTCTATATTTGCCAGAGATCCCAAGCACAGGACTCGGGAGCTACATGCCCATAGGACGTTTCTATCTGGTTCAGCTGCTGGACATGTAACTCCACATTCACACCCTTCACATGAGTTGCTTCAGTAACCCTCATTCCCCTTGGTTCAAATTGTACTCTTACCTGTTTTCTCATCTTTTTACTATTATATAACCTGGTTTATTTTAACAGATTTCATCAACCTCTATATAGGTTCTTTCATCACTTGAATGTATTCAACTAAACTTCGTACTGCCTGATTGAATTCTGCATTCCTTTCCTTGTTTCTCTATAGTTCTAAAACCACGCAATTGTCATTTTATTTATACCCAGATTCCTCTTTTATGGTTACCAGGTCTGCAGCTATAACTAAATGACAATAAGACATTCGTAAAAGAATTCACATATTTCTTCCCAACATTTCTAAGGAACAGACAGGGAGCGGATATGGTTTAACATTGTCCTATTGATGAGACTATTGAGGCCCAAGGAGACGAAACAGCTTAGCTAGCATTAGATCACTGTGGAGCACTTTAATAAAAAGAGCCCACCTCAATTATCCTGGTATTTCATGCTCAAGGTCTCATAATTAGGCCATTTTGATTCATAAAGGAAGATTAAAGAATATTTGTGTATGAATACTGAAAAACTAAATAATTATGAATTGATTGCAAAATACCAAGTGTTATAAATGAAAATGAAACTCTAATTTCTTGAAACCTATTAGGCATGTTGATGAAAATATAAAGCAGGAATTTAAGTTTAACTCAGTTTTAGCACTTCTTGTGCCTGTAAACTATGGAAAGAGACAAGCCTGCCATTTAGAGTGTAAAACACATGGTCAATTTTTAGTCCATTTCCCATCTTTTAAACTCTTCAGGAGAAACAGCATTATTCCACTCTGTCACACCAATAGCAATGATTTCATGCTTAGTGAATCTCAAAGTAGACTACAATGTAATAAACTAAGTAAAAATTATACTTAATTTAAACAAAAGTAATCGTCTTTCTGCTAGAAAGAGCAATGAGTAAGGAATGTTGTCTTCCCTGAAGGATTTTGCATTTTATAGAGCTCTAGTTATTGGTTTTTAATCCATTAATTATATACCAATGTAAGAAATCAGCATTCTTAATACTCAGAAACATTTTGTTCATTCAAAGGGCTTTATGTGGAGCAGGAATGTTTTTCCAGTTTGTATGACACATTGAATAATTTTAATATTTATTACTCTAATAAAAATCTACTTCTGTCTATCCATAAGTACATATTTTTATATACACTTATGTATGTATGACATATCTTCAATATTTGTTTCAGAATGAAGTAATGGGTGTTTTTTTGTTGTTATTTATGCTATTACAGTTGCTCCTATCTTTCCCTTTTGCCTTCCTCTTCCCAGCCCCACCCGCCTTGCTCAGTCAATCCCCTCACCTTTGTTCATGTCTGTGAGTGATGCACGTCTGGATAAATTACCAAGATGCCCATCTGGGTGTTTACATATTAAGAACCACAAGGTAGATATGTGTATTTAACATGTGTAAAGTCATCCTTAACAAAAAGGGCAATATGAAGAATAGGTAGGTCCACTGTTAAGATTTTTATGAATTTCTAAGGGCAGTAAAGTCAAGGAAGGATGTTCACAGATCAGCCAAGTTATGCTGTTGTTAAGAATGAAGCATTGTTCTTGAGATGTTCAGGTAGCTGTTATATAGGCACGGACATTAGTATGTTGATATACAGTTAGCCCAAGCCTGATAATTATTTGATCACCAAACATAGCTGCTCAGATAAATAATGTACATAAAACATTTTGCTGTTTGCAGAATAAATTCACAATTCAAGATGGCAGTCCTGTGAGTTGATATCACCATCAGTCATTTTCATATCATGAGTTTGAGAAAGAGATTAACAATTGTACATGAGAAGCCATTTAAGCTCCTAAGCAGCAAACTTGAACTGGTGTGTGGGGCTTCTCATTCTTATGTTTTTCCAAAGAACTTGTTGCTCATAAATGCTCTTTAAGCATTTTGACTTACCTGTCTACCCAAGCAAATTCTTGGCTTAAAGAGGAATATTTTATAGTATAAAATTCTCCTGATTAATTACCTGCAAATGACAGTAGAGGTGGGCAGAGAAGCTGGAATAAAGCATTACAGCAAAGATTAGAAATCATTCAACAAGTAATTGAACATTTTCTCATGCACAATTTCAGAATTATTCACATGATATTTTTGGTTAAATAGATTAGCTGCAGACACAATGCATCAATAGAAGGAATGCATAACATCAATGACTCAGAAAAATCATCTACTCCAATTGTCTTTCCATTTTTACGGACCATAGCTTATTGAATTGGATTTTGTGGTCATTGATTTAGATGCAATAACTTTCCATTTTTAATCTTTCACAGGACTTCCTGTTTTCAGGATATTTTCAAGATTTTCCCAATGCAGACATAACAGGAAAGATTCTGAATTTAATTCCTTATAGGGGCTTTAAGCTACAGTTAGCTTAAGTAGGTTGTTCAGGATGGTAAAGCTCCAAATTATAGAGTGAACAAGAGTCGAAAAGCTTCAAATGAATATCTCCTGGCCACGAGAATTTCACTGGTACCGTCAAAGAGTTAGCCTCCCACAGGTCTGATACCCAGGGACGCTCTTTTCATTTATTGTCTGTCATCTAGCCAGTGCCATTTTCATTTGGCTTTTAGCCAGTAACTGTGCATTAGTAATAGATCCTCCACCTGTCTGATTACTTTGAAGTGTCAGGTCTTGTTTTATCACTTGGTCAGGTGTTAGGGACGAGCTGAATTGTGTTACACATTTGGCACTATTGTCACTCCTTTCTCATTTTTCCTATATAACAGTACTGAGAATAGAACAATGCATATGTATACGACTTTCTATGTATAGCTGATTTTGATAGCAGTTTGTTCTTGTGGCTCATCCCTACATACAGATCTTTAATTGTTAGTAGTAAATTAAAGAATGCAGTTCCTGATTTATTAATATGAAAAGCATAATTTTTCTTAACTGAAAATAGTGTTTGACCAGGCATTCAGAGAATGGCAATTACTGTAGAAGTACAGGTTACAATAATGATAGAAAATAATGAATAATGACATTTTTATTTAAAACTCTATACTTTCTGAAAAGTTTCTCTCCATTGACTAATTTCCCTCAGGCATAAATAAATAAGGTACTAACTAGGTTTAATAACTTTAAAAGTATCAATCTACAGGGTCTAGCACAAATAATGCCCCTTTTTATTACATAAAAATCTTTTATTACAAAATCAGAAGCATGCAATTCTATAACATAATAATATCACACTCAAGCACACCATGTGACATCTCAGCTGAAATGTTCAAATTGCTGTCCAACTTGTACAAGACATTCACATACCCCACCAACCACACTCAGTGGCATTACTTCTGCCGGACCCTGTATAATACACCTGAGAATGAGACTACCTTCTTCGAGCATATTGGGAAATTTTCCCCAGTCTTCTAAGACCAAGGCCGAGTGAGTATAATTTTCAGAAAATTAGGTAAGGTTTGGTCTGTTGATTTATTTTGAATATCCTTATTTAATACGTAATCATCAACCATCTTTGCAGGGATCTGGTCATGTACAATTACATGACAGAATTTTCTTTTCCTTCTGACTAGCACAGTCCACACACCTCTGTCCACACTCTAAGATGACTATCTTCAACTAGAATTTTAAGGTCAGAAAAAAGTCTTCAAGGAGATTATTTTGAAATCTGAAAATGTTACTGAAACTAAAATTTAAGATGATTTCAGCTTCAAGTGGCAGAAAATCCTGACTAAACACGTCTTTAAAATAACAAACATGAAGATTTCTGGAGTCATTTGTTTCCAGTAATAGGGCAGAATATCAAGATTTCAGTCTTCCCCTTCTACTATCATCAGATTAATTCATTTCAGAGGTAATCTGCTTACATGGCAATATTCTAAGACAAAAATATTGATGCATTGTTTCATATGTCTCATTACTGGCAAGAGACGTCTTTTCCAACAGCCTCTCAGCCAGTTTATAGTCACATCCCTTTGTCTATAATTGGCCCACGGAGAATCAACCCTCATTGCCAGAGGAAAGGGCCACCACAGCTGGCTTTGACCCATCATGATTCACCACCTAAGGCCCCACTTTCTGTAAAGATGTGGCCAGAGAGGTAGAATGGATACCTGAACAATAGTAGGGGTTTGTTAGGAAGGAAGGAAGAAGAGAAATGACCACTGATGTGTAAGTAACAAATCCTGTCTGGTAAATATCAATATAGCTATATGATTACAAAAAAAGCTTTTTAGAAGGATTAATCATTTATGGCTTATATTTGTCCATTTTTAAGTCTTTCAATAATACTTCAAATTTTCAAAATGCTGCATTACACATTATCTCATTTAATTATTATGTATTCATTATTCTGCATGAATTTCATAAACCACAAACTCAGGAATGTGAAAATCTAACATTGATATAACTGAAACTAAATTTTACCCTAACACACTATTTTAATTGGTGGCAGAAAAATAATCTTTATATATTCCTGTTAGACTTGGTTAACTGAGAGTTTTCTTAGTCATGGGAGAATATTCCTTTTCTCCTTATGCCAGATTTTTGATGGAAGAGATGAGAAAGGTATATACTAGCAAGGCAAATGAGGCCGTGAAGTGCAGCACTGGCTTATTGGTCATTTATGTGTTGGTACCAAACAGTATTCACTGATCTCTGTCATCATTTCTGGTTCTGGATTGTTGTTATCCCCTGATCTTGGCAAATACTTAAACATTTGTTTATTCATGCAACCATGCACCACAGCACTCCTTTTTGCCGACTACAAGGTTTTTTACTTTTAGGCCTACCTAATTTTCAGTTACTTTCACATTCATCCAAAGGACATTTGACATAGTCCTCCTACCTCTCAAGATCTTCTGGTGAAAATGGTGGGGGGCAGGGGGTACTGTCTCAGGCCCTTGCCTAAACAAATGTACAGTGTTCTAGATACCCTACTCCCCACTTTATATGGTGGTGCAAGGAACTCTTGGCTTCCACCTTTCACATCTGCAGAAGAAAGAGGGCACACAAATCACCTGTCTAATACCCACATTTACCTCGGTGCTTTAACACCCCTCCGCCCTGCCACTGTCTCCACAGTGGGAGCAGGGTATCCCCATTAAACGTCATACTAGGCATCCTTACAGATCTAAATTTTGATCATCAAATGCAGACTTTTTAGAGCCACAAACCTCTTTTCACAAACTATTTTCTCAGTTGTAGGTTTCTAAAGTTTAATTTTAAAGTGAAAAGATAGGGGAAATGAGTATAGAAACTCACTGTTACCTGATTGTGAAGAAGGAGATATATCAGGAAACACTGAAGAGGCACTACAGGCAAATTTAGCAAATTGTCATCCTGTGGCACTCTCAACAATCTCATGAATGTGGTTTTTTAAAATAGACATAATAATGGTGGCTAGAGAACAATAAAAATTAATTAATAACTAGTTAAAGAAATAGTTACCAACCAAAATGTAGAATTTTCCATTTCAAAGCCTTTGTGCTTGTCACTCAAATATCATGCCATTAACTACTTAGAATACTTTCTTTTCTTTAAAAAAATTTTAATGTGCTTACTGATTTTAGAAGAAAAAGGAGAAAGAGAGAGAGAGAAACATCAACGTGAGAGAGAAACACCTACTGGAAGTCTCCCATTTGCATCCCGACTGGGGATCAAACACACAACCTAGGTATGTGCCCTGACCAGGATTGAACCCACAACCTTTTGGTGCATGGGACAATGTTCTAGCCAACTAAGCCACACCAGCCTATTTAGAATATTTTCAAAACCTGAGAAGCATTAATAACACTTGCATCTTGCTCCCGGTCTCAGAATGTCCAGTTGAGACTTGTGTTTGGGTCTGTAACCACAGCAGGCAAAGCCCTTAGTCTGTCCCAACATCCTTAGCTTCCTGGGCCAAATGCTGTGGTATTCTGCTTAAGCCTCCATTGCTCAGCACTGCTCAGACTCTGGCCATTTTTTATTGTACTGCCCATCCCCTCAGGACTGATCTTTCCTTCTCAACATATGTGTACTTTTACTCGGGCACTTTGGGAATGAACCTTTAATTCACTGGCTGACATGATCCACTGGTTAGAAGTTCATTCACCAACCAGACAGAGAAGGTGAAAAAGAGGTAATGTGAAGGCTTATAAAATCATTGATTGGTCAAATATACCCTGGAGGTTGATAAAAGGACCCTCACATTCCCTCAACTTTGTTCCTGTGGGCCATTACCTTCTCCCTCTGTATGGTCCTCCCCACTTCATACTTGAAAAGCAGAAGACCCAGAACATTGCATTCTACATATTTCCCTATAAATCTAGTGTATAGTTCAATCTTGAATTCCACAAGAATATCTACACAATCTATTAGTATATACAGCTTTGACATTTGGAAAGGAATTTTGACTATGCCCAGGTGAAAAGCAATAAAACTCCCTTGTATGACAAATTGCTTTGGTATCAAGGGTCACCGCCTGAGTATAACAAGCAAAGTCAGTCAAGGAGAAAACTAACTAGTCCACAGTGGAGTCCTACTGGTTATGTTCTGATTAAAAGTTAACCCTATCAAAAATTTAAGCTACCATTTCTCCTCTGTTTTACTGTAAACATTGAAGGTGGGCATTCTCGGTTGTTATCTGTTAATACACCTGGACATTATCATTCCCTTCATTTTAGTACTTTCTTAATGACAGGGTCACTAAGTTTTTTTTCCACCAAATAAATAAAAAGTCCAGTGTGTGCATGTTTTTTCATTTATTCATTCCAGAAATGTTTACTGAGTGGCAGGAGCTGTTCTGACAATGGAGTATAGAGTAGTAAACAGACCAAAGACCCTGATCTCTTGGAACTTGGGTGTGTGTATGATATATCTATATTTTCATGTCCATTTCAATCATATGTATTTCCAGAACAGTTTCAGATCTAGGGAAAATTCCTAAAGATAGTACAAAGGGTTCCCATATACCCCATA
The DNA here is from genome assembly GCA_004024845.1 of Tonatia bakeri. Lineage (NCBI taxonomy): Eukaryota > Metazoa > Chordata > Mammalia > Chiroptera > Phyllostomidae > Tonatia > Tonatia bakeri. The sequence continues at coordinate 1,503 of PVIA01019168.1, read as the reverse complement.
TCCAGGTTCCCCTATTAGTAACACTTTACATAACTATGATACATTTATAGTAATTGATGAAGTGATATTAATACATTATTATTAAGTAAAGTCCATACTTTAGTCATATTTGCTTAGTTTTTACTTAATGTCTTTCTTTTTCTGTCCGGGATCCCATCCATGATACCACAATACACTTAGCCATCATGTCCTCTTAGACTTCTGTGAGATGTGTAGTTCTAGTAAATTATTTCTTTAAAGATATGCTTATTGAAAACTTACTATGCATAATAATGGATGAATACAAAGATACGTGGTATCATTTTAGTTCTAGGTGCTTTCAGTTTAAAAAAGGAAGCAGGTAATCAAATAAATCAAAATACTGTAGGATAAATATCTAGCAATTGGCAAAGGGACAGAGTCTTGAATGTTTAGAGAAAACAAAAGAGATGTCCCTGAGGACTTCCGGCCAAGATGGAGGCATAGGTGGACACACTGTGCCTCCTCACACAACCAAAATAAGGACAACAGCAATTTAGAAATAAAATAACAACCAGAACTGACAGAAAATTGAACTGTGTGGAAGCCGGGTGACCAAGGAATTAAAATAGACACTTTCATCTAGACCAGTAGGCTGGGCGGAGAGGTGTCGCAGCACAAAAAGCGGGCTTGTAAGGCATCCCAGGCACACAAGACTGCAGCGGGCGGACCCTGGGCATACCAGCAGCGGCTGGTAGACCCTGAGCGTGGGCTGTCAATGGGCAGACACAGTGAGGCGGCAATTGTGAAGTGAGGCACTATTCACAAGGCAGCTGGCTGACCAGGCAGTCCCACATTCATGCTCAGAATAACCAAGCGAAATTGGAGAGCAAGACAGACGTACAACCAAGAATCTTAGCGCCAGTAAACAGAGCCTTGGGACACTGATTGAAAACACCTGTGTGGGTGGAAGTGCAGGGAGATACTCCCAGCCTCACAGGAGAGTTCATTGGAAAGACCCACAGGGTCCTAAAATGTACACAAGCCCACCCACATGGGAATCAGCCCAGAAAGGCCCAGTTTGCTTGGGGGAAGCAGCAGTAGGAACTGAAATCCAACAGAGAGCAGAGCAAGTGCCATTGTTCGTTCTCAGACCCCCACCCCACAACCAGCGACATGGGTTGCCACACCCTGGTGAACACCTAAGGTTCCACCCCTCATATGTAACAGGCCAAAAAAAAAAAAAGGTCCAAATGGGAGATCAAAGCTCCACAGCAAATACAACTAATCAAGCAAGATAGCCAACCTATCAGATGCACAGTTCAAAGCACTGGTGATCAGGAAGCTCACAGAATTGGTTGATTTTGGTTGCAAATTAGATGAAAAAAATGAAGGCTATGCTAAGTGAAATGAAGAAAAATGCACAAAGAACCAATAGTGATAGGAAGAAAGCTGGGTGTCACACCAATGAAGTGGACCAGAAGGAAGAAAGAAACAATCACACAGAAAAGAATGAAGAAATAAGAATTCAAAAAAAATAAGGAG
>PVIA01019167.1:0-11158 GCA_004024845.1 Tonatia bakeri | reverse complement strand
AAGGTTGACGTCCACTGAGCTTCTCTCCTTGCATGCTTCCCCGCCTGGAAGCATCCCCGGGTGCGCCCCTAGAATCGGACACTCAGCTGACCTCTGACAGGAAATGAGGGAAATAGTTGGTATTTTCTGTGCTGGGATGGGACCGTTGGGGGTCTGTCCCCCCCGACGAAAGGCGACTTCTCCATCTGGAATGTGTTTGCGAGGGACCCAACTGCACCTGCATGGCTTCCACGGAATGATGGTAGAGCGAGCACGTGGCCTCGGGAGGTTGGAGAGCGCCGGGGAGGGGCAAGACTGAGAGCCGCCTGTGGGAGCAGGTGGAGAGCTGCCGGCGGCCCCATCCGCGGCCCAGGTGAGCCTCGCCTGCGTCTGCCTTGGGTGTCCTTGGCCGTGCAAGGCGCACCTGCACCTACGGCCACGTCTTGTCCCCTGCGGGGAAGGGACCCCCAAATTAGTGTTGGGTGCCCTGAGCCACAGTGCAGGGAAGGACTGCAGAGCAGGAGGAGGAACAAAGCCCACAGCCTCCTCCCTCCTCACAGTCCTTGGAGCAGGGTCTGTGTGTGTCTGTGTCTCCCGTCCACTCAGTGCAGCCTGCTGGGGACCCATCCTGGACTTGGGCTGCCTTTAGCGTTCCTGTCCTCGGTCTGGGAGAACTGGGCCGCGTTGCTGCTGGTCGTCACTAGGCACCCCCGACGGACGTCCCTTTGTCCATCGGTCGGGGAGTAAGGAAGACGTGGCACATTCACACAATGGAATATCACTCAGCCGTGAAAAAGAAAAAAGAAATCTTACCGTTTGTGATTAGATGGACCTAGAGGGTATGATGTTCAGTGAAATAAGTCAGACAAAGGAACACAAATACTGTCTGATTTCTCTTGTAGGCAGAATCTTAAAAAAAAAAGACGAAAACAGTTTCCTGGCTGGTGTGGTTCAGTGGACTGAGTGCAGGCTGTGAACCGAAGGGTCGCTGGTTCGATTCCCAGTCAGGGCACTTGCCTGGGTCCCCAGTAGGGGGCGCCTGAGAGAGAGGCAACCACACATGGATGTTTTTCTCTCCCTCTCTCCCTCCCTTCCCGTCGGTTTAAAAATAAATAAATACAATCTTTACATAAAAAAAGGGCAAATACAGAAATAGTAAAATGCACAGGTAAAAAAAGATCAGATGGGCGATTAGCGGCAGCTGGGGCTGGGAGACAGGAGGACTGCAGAAAAGTGGCCGTCCGCTGCAGAGTGGCCGTCATCAGACCCGGGGGTCCCGGGGACGCAGCGTGCTGAGCCATTGCTGTAGCTGGCCCCTCTGTGCGGCCGGCACATTTCACAGTGGGTCAGAGAGTCAGTGCTGAGCCTCGTCCTCACGAGGGGAAAGCATTTTTCGTGCATCTCAATGAGAATGATATTCCGTTGTGCAAAGCCATTTATTGCATCTCAGTGAGAAGACCGATGTTAACTTCCTGGGGGCGGCCACATCCCAGCGTAAGTCAGTGTCCCCTGCCCCTTGAGCTGACACAGCCCTGCGTGTCTGTTATTTCTCAACGGCGGTGGGGAAGATAAAGAAATAGGATAAAGAAATAAAGAAATAAAACCGGACACGGTGCGGTGTTTGTTATCGAAGGGATTCTCACCCGGGAGTCTATGACTGGCAGGCTTTCAGTGTCTACAAGTCTACGGAAAGTTATCTTGCTGACCGTCGCAGGGGTGGCACCTATGAGAACGGGGAGGGGACAGGGACACCCCCAGCAGGGAGGCGTGGCCGTGGGCGCCGATGACGTGGCATCGTGACGCTGATTCTCCACAGCGAGTTTCATGCTCAGCCCTGTGCTCCTGCGTCCAGGCGTCACCCCGTCTGCTTCCCCGTCCCCTTTGCAGACGGCTCTGTGGGACACCGGGTGGCTGTCGGCCCCGAGCAGAGGTCCCTTTGTCCTGTTTTGACACCCACAGGTCGGAGCCACAAGGGAGATAAGGCAGTCCATCGAGGCCGGCAGCCCTGGCTCCGTTTTAAAGGGGTTGCATTTATTATATTTTTATACTCTACACTTCCTTCCCGTTATCACTCATTTTGCTCTTTAGATTCCTTCATTCTCGTGGGTGAACTGTATCCTATTGCCTACGTACGTACATATGCATAAATAACACCATCTTTACCCGCGTGCCCACTGATGGAGCCTTAGGGTGCTTCCATGGCCTGGCGTTTGTAAGGAACGCCGCTGTGACCATAAGGACGGACACACGCTTTCTCACTGGTGTTTTGGGAGTCTGAGGATTTATTTCTGCAAGGGGGATCCCTGGGTCAAAAGGCAGGTCCGTTTTCTGGTTCTTGAGGGAACTCCAGACTGCTTTCCACGGGGGCTGCACCGTCTGCATGCCCAGCAACAGTGCAGTGGCCTCCCCTTTCTCCCCGTCCCGCCAGCGCGGGACGTTCCCGAGGGCAGCCCCCCCTGACCCCGGGAGGTCACGTGCCCCTGGCGTCTCCGTCCTGGCTGCAGGAGCAGAAAGGGAAGGTCCCGCAGCAGGGCTGCAGCCACGGGTTCCATAAGATGTGGCTCAGGGAAAACTGGGGGGGCACCGGGCTCAGCGTCTCCCTGTGCCTCTGCACCGCCTCGCCCACCCGGGACACCACCTCGTGGAACCGGGGCTCGGAGCCCGGTGCCAGGGGCCGTGCCTCCGAGGGGTCACTGGAGAGCTCGAACAGCAGCGGCGGGCTGTGCTGGGTCACGCCGGGCCCGGAGCAGGGGCACACGCCTCGGCCGTAGCAGGCCCCGGCTCCCTCCGGGTGGAACCGCGGCGTCACATAATGGACCTTCCATGTCCGGCCCCCTACAGGCACATGGGGCCATGGTCAGGACTGCAGTCAGGGCAGCAGGGACCCATGGAGAGCACACACCCGGAGCCCCCTCAGGAACAGCAGCCCCCCACGGGGTCGGGCGGGCGGGCGTGCACTCACGCTCCTTCTCGTGCCAGCGTGCCGCGTGCAGATGCGCCCCGCAGTAGTGGAAGAGGAACTCGTGTGCTGAGTGCTCGGCGGCTCCCTGCAGCAAGGCCAGCAGGCTGCGGCCGTCCAGCACCCTGCGTGGGCGGCGGAGAGACCGGGGGAAGGAGTCAGCCGCCCTCCAGGCCAGCAGGGTGGGGTGGGGGCGGGTTCCAGCTGGCTCCGGGAGCTGGGGCCAGTTCGCCAGCGTGCCAGCAAGACACATGCTGTCCCGTGGAGGCTCAAAGGCGCCAAGTTTCAGGGCGGCTTGTTCCGCAGCACGGTGAGAACACACACACACACCATTTGACCTCAGATGTGAACACTAAGCCTCCTCCAAGTCCAGTGGCCTCGCCCAGGCCCCTAGCTCGAGCGCTGAGGCGGCAGAAACCTTTCCAGTCACGACAGACTCTGAGATATATTATCGTCGCCTGTATAACTGGATGGGCCCGTGGCCTCTCGGTCCTGCCTTGGAAACGCAGTGTCATTAGGAAGACGCCTTAACCTGGATGGAACACAGAAAGGCTGGCCTTTTTCGGACCACAGAAAAGCCCTTGGAACTACTGTTTGGTTTTTCACTGCACCCCCATTGCGGGGGGTGGAGGTTCACTTTGAGTGGCTGCTGGGCAAGGCGTCTGGGGGACCTTAGTCTGTGAGGCACCACAAAGGCGCTTTGTGGCCGTGGCCGATGTCTACAACCCCTGGACCCTGAACGCAGTGGAGCCGCCTGGGGAAGGAGGGTGGGCCGTGTCCGATCAGTCGAGGCCGCCCAGGGCCAACACGGAGGCTTCTGGGGAAAGGCGGCATCCGGCCTCCACACGAACCCAGAAATTCCGCCTGAGTTTCCAGCCTGCTGACCTGATACACGATTCCAGTCTGTCAGCCCCTACGATGGCGTGAGTTTCTTAAAAGGAGTCTTATTTCACACACACACACACACACACACACACACACACACACATGCTTTTTTGGGATGGGAACCTGGGGAACAGGGCACCTCACATTAGCAATGCGAGTTATTTCTTTGACCCTTTCGTTGGAATCAAATAAAATTAAGATCAAAACATGGCCTGCTAGCCTTGGTCAGATGTCAGTGGATTGGACTGCTGTCCTCTGGCCCCCGAAGGTTGCAGGTGCGATTCCTGGTCGGGGCACAAACCTAAGTTGCTGGTTCGACCCCCAGTCTGGGTGCACACAGTAGGAGACCAATTAACGTCTCTTCCTCTTTCTGTCTCTCCCCCCCTCTCTAAGCCTACTCTGGGGTGAGGATTAAGAAAGCAGGTGTTGACTCTGCTTTTTTCCGCCTGCAGGACGGTGACGCTTTGCCGAAGGGCTCATACTGAGGTGAGAACTCACGGCCCCCTCATATCATCATAGCTTCATGTACCCGTGGGCAACACGGCGTTTCAGGGAACGGCAGGGCAAGGTCTCGGGGCTCACGTGCTAACGAGTTCCTTCATCTCCCCCTGCTTCGGCAGAGGTCTAGAAATGTCACCGAAACTGCAGAACGGGTAGCTTGACCCAATATCTTATTATAATCTTAAGGTTGACCGAGTGTAGTTATTTTCCGTGAAGCTGTCCCCTATACACTGGAGGACGTGAGAATCTCTGTAGCGTTCTCATGTTGTTGGGTGTTCCCCCCTAAATGTGGGCCATCCCCGGAAGGAGGGACCAGGGTGTGATCTCACTCACCTGTCCTGGGGCACCTGGCTGCCGCCCAGCTGGACCACGGTGGGGAAGACGTCCATGAGGCTCGTGGGCTCGGAGATCACCCGGCCGGCGGGCAGCACCCCGGGCCAGCGGAAAATGCCGGGGACCCGGATCCCGCCTTCCCAGCCCGCCATGCCTTTGCCGCCTGTGAGGAAAGGACACACCGTGTGAGGACCCCCCCGGAGACCGTCCCATCTGGACACACACCTGCACGCACGTGTCTGTGTGTCTGTCTCCACAGACACCCCCGTGCCTAGCTGCCCGCGGGGGAAACAATTCTGTTTCCCAAAACTGGCCACAGTGGTTGTTCCAGAACCTTGGGAGGCCCCTCCCCTGGCAGCTGGAGTCCACAGCCCTCCCCCCTGAAACGTGGGGTGCCTTTGTGATCCTCTCAGCGGACAGGGCATGGGACGCGTCCCTTCAGCACCATGAGTGGGGTGTCATGCAAACCCCAAGTTAGTGGGTCTTCCTCTTATGTTCCCCTTTTTCTTCCTGGATGGGGAGGGCATCGGGAACTTGGGGGACAGGGTACCTCACATTAGCAACGAGAGTTTCTCCTCCTCTCTGAACTGCTCGGCGTACCTGCCACCCTGCTCTCTTACCCTCCCCGTCCAAGTCCTTCGTTTCAAAGACGAACCCCGGCCGGGGACCCTCTGGTCAAGGGCGGGAGCCCCACACCCGCACTCGGACCCTCACGCCCCTGGGTCTCACCTCTGTATATGCCGTTCCACCCCCCCAGCTGACCGAGGGCCTGGTCCCTCGCCTCCAGGTGCCCGCCGTGATCCGAGGTGAAGTACGCCAGCGTCTTGTTTTCCAAGCCGTGTTCTTCCAGCGCGAGCAGGAGCTGACCTTGAGACAAACGGGGCGTTTCGGGGGAAGGGAACTGAAAGGGCATCGGTCAACGGAACGCAAATTCTCCCGCTTTCTGTAGAAGTCGCCACTGGCTAGAAAGGCACCCCGAGGGATGGGCCACGGTCCCCGGATATCACAGGGAGGGATAGGGCAGTGGCGTGGGGATAAACCACGAGCAGATTTGTGGCACTGAAATGATCTGCACCCACAGCCACGTCTCCCCACTGTGGGTATCCTTGTCCCCTCTCCTTTCTCGTAAGCGCCACCCCTTTGTCCCCTCATGGGGACCCAGTGGGGGCTCCGGTTGCCCCACCTCGAAAGCCTTTCCTTTTGAGGTTCAACAGTATCACATATGGCGACGATTTTAACGCCTACTATTTGTTAAGAGTCTGCACTCTCAACTGGCTTCTTGAGGCCATCGAAGGAAAGAGACTTTGGCCCGTGATCCCGAAGGATGGCATGACGCTCCACGTTCCATAATCTCTCTTGCTGGCGTTCAGTCACGGGCTTCGTGGAAGGGGGACTTTGGCTCCCAAGGAGACCCAGAAATCCCCAAATACCGAAGCAGCGCGTGAGTGACGACGGGAAAGAAGCTTGCTGCTCTTTCTTCCCGGCCCCTGATCCGCACTGGAACAGCCGATCGGCTAGCGTCCATCCCGGCGAGGCCCAGAGCGCGTCACGCCGCGCCCACACTTACCCACGAGCCAGTCCATTTCTTCCACGTTGTCCCCGTACACGCCGTGCTGACTGGTCCCGACAAACTCCTTGGTGGAGACCAGGGGGATATGCACGTGCAGCAGGGACACGAACAGGAGGAAGGGCCTGTGCTTGTTTCTGGAAGGAGGGAAAAACACCCTTCAGAGACGACGGCCTCTGTTTCCACGCCGAGGGGACCCGTGATGACGTCACAGGGAGGCTGGAGTCTGGGGAACCGATCCACGGGAGAGGGGGAATTCCTCAAGCCCGTCTGTTTCCATGGCGGGCTTGCAGAATCCCGGAAGGGGATAAAGAGACCCAGATGTCCTGAGAAGTCCTCGCGTCTTCGAAACGTGACGGGTTGACATGGGCGGCAGACACACAAAAAGACGCCCGACGTCACTAGCCATCAGAAAAGCGCACGTGAAAACGACAGCGAGATACCTCCTCACACCGGTCGGAATGGCTGTCGTCCATAAACCCACAGGCATCAAGGGCTGGCGAGGTTGTGGAGAAAGGGGAACCCTCGTGCACTGTTGGTGGCAATGCAGACTGGGGCGGCCCCTGTGGGCAGCAGACTGCGACGTCCTCAAAAAATTATACGTGGAACTGCTTTATAGCCTGGCAATTCTACCTTTCGGTGTTTGTCTGAAGAAACCGGAAACACTAATTCAAAAAGATTTACGCACCCTTATCATCACTGTGGCGTCACTGACAATCAGTCGCCAAGATCTGGAAACAACGCACGCGGCCATTGACAGATGACTGAATAAAAAAAGTGCCTCATTTGTGCAATGGAATATTACACAGCCATGAAAAAGGACGGCTTCTTAACCTTCTGAGACGGCACGGGGAGACCTACAGGGCATTAGGCTCAGTGAAAGGAGGCAGGCACAGAAACACAAATACTCTATGATGGCACTTACACGTGGACCCTAAAAAAGAAAATAATTAAACAGACAACACGGAAACAAACTCCAAGATACAGAGAACAGACGGAGGGTAGCCAGGCGGGAGAGGGTTGGGGGCTGAGTCAAAACAGTGAAGGGACTGAGAAGCACAGATGGGCGGTTAGGGAATCGTCACAGGATGTAACGTCCGCCCCGGGGAATATAGTCGATAATATTGTGATAACGGCATATGGGCCAGGTGGGGACTGGAAATATCGGGGGGACCCCTTTGTAAGTTCCATGAAAGTCTAACCACTGTGCCGTACCCCTGAAACTCACGTTTCAGCTCTAACTGAAAACGGACAAAAAAGACCGGGTGGCCCAGTCACCTTTCAATGTAGGACAGGGCTTCCGTCAGCAGGAGACCGGTTGCCCTCTCCAAAACCATGGGCTGCTCCGTGACGTCGTGGTTCCTCATCAGGATGCAGTTCCATCGCCGCACGAACCCGAAGCTGGCGAACCAGCAGGCGGAGAAGAGGAGGAAGAGGCCGGCCACTCCCAGGATGGCCCTCCAGGGAACGGAGATGAATCCACAGGCCCTGCCCGCGGCCGCCGTCAGGATCCCCCAGGCCACCCACTGGGTGTAACGCCCCAGTTTCGCCCTGAGGGCCGCGTCCACTTCGGGCGGCCGGCCCGGCTGGCAGTCGTTCACCAGGGTGAAGGGCATGCCGTAGAAGTAGTCGAATCCGTGGCTGAGAGGGTGGTGGCAGTGGTCCCTGCGGGTGGCACAGCTGACACCCTGGTGCCATTTGCCTGAGGAGAGAGGAAAAAAAAAGTTCGGTGAGAAAGACCCTACACGTCAGGTCCTGTGTCAGCGACAGAGCCCCCTCTCGGTTCAATTTGGACGTTCCCAGGACAACTAAGGTCTGAAGCAGCCACCTCTGACCCGTGACCCTTTTTCCCCTCGGGAGGGCGGGGGTCCTTGTAACGGTGCTCTTCAAGGGCACCACGCCTACCTATGAGGCCTGTCGCGTACCCTTCCCGCTGCAGGATTCTCGCAAACGTGGTTTCGTTCTGGGGCAGTCCGCCCGAGCCCCCGTTCCACTGAAGGGCCCGGTACCCGTTGCTGGCGTCCATGCCTGTGGAGCAGAGCAGAGGGGAAGCCCTCGGTGCCTGTCGGCAGCTGTGGGCGCTCTCCACTGGGGGTGGGTGTGCACGCCCCTCCAGGGGACACTCCGCAGGGCCTGGAGCTGTGTTTGCTTGCCACAGCTGGGCGAGGGGGTGCAAATAGCCTCTGTGTGTGGAAACACCCTGGAGTGCATGGGGACACACCTACCAAGAGAATCCCCCGGCCCCAAAACTCAGGAGTGCTGAGGCGGAGACTCCGAGTCTGCAGGTGAGTCTGTTTATCTATCTATCTATCTATCTATCTATCAATCATCTACGTATTTATCTATCCATCCATCCATCCATGTATTTATCAATCTATCCATCCATCATCCATCCAACATCTAACCATTTATCTATCCATCATCCATCCATCCATCCATGCATCCATGCATCCATCCATCCATCCTCATCTGTGGATCTTTTGGGGGCACAGGACGACACTCCAGCCCACGGAGCCACCCGACCAGGGCTTGATGCCAATATTTAAATAGAGAAAACATCCCGGTCAGCTACCACGAAACTTTCAGCCTTTTCAATTTCCACGTATCTAGACTTTTCTTGTGATTCCGAAAACACAGTCATCTTAAATTATGAAGACAGTAAATGGCAGATTATGTCTTCACCATTTTCCTTGGATCTCAGCCATCGTGGTGTGGTTGTTAAAACCAATAAATAAACAAACAAATCAGTTGTTCGGGCATCGTCCCTTAAAGCAAAAGGTTGTGGGTTTGAGTCCTAGTCAGGGCACGTGGCTGGGTTGGGGATTCAGTGCCGGTAGGGGTGCGTAAGGCAGGCAACTGATCAATGTTTCAGACTCGGGCAGAAGTCTTCCTGTCTTTCTCCCTTCCCCTCTCTCTGAAAATCAAAAAATAAAAACAGAAAATAAAATGAGTGATCACTGATGCACCTTCCTTTGGTCATTCCCCCTGACCACCCACCTGATCTGAAAGAGTGTCTCCCGGTCAGGAAGGCGGCCCGGCTCGGGGTGCAGAGCGGGGCGGCCGCCAGGTGCTGGGTGAGCCTCACGCCTTCCTCCGCCAGCCGGTCGATGTTGGGTGTCCTGAGCAAACCACACCCTTGTCACCGTCAGGAAGGGGAGGGGCTCCCAGCTTCATTCAGCAGGTCCTTGCATAGGAAAGCCTTTGGAAGGGACCTTCCTTAGAAAGAGGGTCTTTGCTGATGGGATTGAGTGAAAGGTCTGAGAGGAGGGCGTCCTGGGTCAGGGTGGCCCTGCATCCAGTGACAGTGTCCTGAGTAGAGACAGAAGAGGAGATGCAGACCCAGAGGAGAAGCCATGTGGAGACGGAGGCAGAGACGGGAGGGATGCGGCCACCAGCCCAGGGACGCCTGGAGCCCCTGGAGCTGGAAGAGGTGGGAAGGCCCCTCCCTGGAGCCTGTGGAGGGAGCCCAGCCCTGGGGGACACCTGGACATCAGAGGCCTGGTTCCAGGACAGTGGACGAATTCTTGTGGTTTTAATGCACCCCTTGCGTGGTTAGCTGCCGAGGCAGCCAAAGGAATCATACGCCCACCCACCGCTGTTCCGTATTGTTGGAAAGCGGTACTATATTTCCCTCTGGAAAAATAATTCTTTCAGCGTGGAGATCTGATGCACTCAGGAATTTCCCACATTCTGCAGGCGGATTTTAAAAGCGCCATCGGCCAGATGCGCACCCACTGACCCCCACCAAGACCACCAGCACGTTGTACCTCAGGGTGCGGTTCCCATAGCAACCGAGATCCCCGATGCCCAGGTCGTCCGCCATGATCAGTAGAATATTGGGTTTGGAGGCATTGGCCGTTTTGAACTCGCAAGTCCCCACAAGCAAGCACGCAGTGACCAGAGCCGGCCAGCAGGCCCTGGGCAGAAACGCAAACGGCCGGCATGAACGTCTCTACTTCGGACGGAGAAGTCGCCCTTTCAGACCGGCTCGCTGGGCAGGCGAGTGCTTTCCCACTAACTTAGGATTTAACGAGGGGTTGGATCTATGCTTGGTTCCCTTTTGTCATACTTGTTTGCAGAACGCCCTGCACCGCAGGGAACTCGAACAGGCCCGCCGTGCCAAACTTAGGTTTGTTTTTGAATCCAGACCGCTCCTTCCCGCCACTGCGTAACTGCGCCGCCCTCGCCTCCGTAAAGGGTGGGTTAGGAGGGTGAGCGCACACGCTCAGGGCTGGCGCCGCCCTTTGTCCCTGCGGAGAGGCCCGGTGTCCCCGGAGTTCCGGGGGCGCCGTGATGCAGGCGGCCCGGGAGGGTCGTGGCGGAGGGGCCCTTGCATATTAAAACGATACATGTGACATGAAAAGCACCCCAGACAAGACCCGGAGACACTGCACGGCTGTTGGCACTACGCAGTTACCGCGCGGCTTTGAAACGCGCGTGACCGCGCGCTCGGCGACCGTGCGTAAAAGGACTTGGAGCGCGCGCGGGGCGGGTCCCGGGCTCTCCCCGCCCTCTAACCCGGAGGGACTTGGAGACGGTGTGGCCCTGGTCGTGATTCCCGGGTCTGGGCTGTAAGCTCCTGCTTGTCCTGAGGCCCCGAGCACCTGGGTTCCTCCGGTGCTGTCCGAGCTCCTGGGTGCGACAACCGTTCGGACACTTGGGGAGAGACGGCCAAGCTCCGGAGGGACCCAGACAGGGGCAGGCCCGGGGCGGGACGAGGCGGGGCCAGACAGTTGGGTGTCTTAGGGAGTCTCGTGGGCTGCGGATAGGGGGACCCCGTGCGTCTTAATGTTGCCGGGCGGGGGGCGGGGAACGGAGGTTGGGCAGCACTCCGGGGGCGCTAGGAGGGGGCCGCGAAGGCGAGTCTTAGAAAGTGGGGGAGGGCCGAGTCCCGCCTTTCTCTTTCTCCACTTTGCCTGTTCTCCGCCTAACCC